>CAMAOD020000139.1:395000-407500 GCA_945859595.2 Megachile willughbiella
GGACTGAGACAGAGGCAGAGACAGCGACAGAGACAGAGATAGAGACAGGGCAGAGACAGAGACAGAGACAGAGACAGAGACAGAGACAGAGACAGAGGCAGAGACTGAGACTGAGACAGAGACAGAGACAGAAACAGAGACGGAGGCAAAGACCGAGACAGAGGCAGAGACAGAGACAGAGACAGAGACAGAGATAGAGACAGAGACAGAGACAGAGACAGAGACAGAGACAGAGAGAGAGACAGAGACAGAGACAGAGACAGAGACAGAGACAGAGACAGAGACAGAGACAGAGACAGAGACAGAGACGGAGACAAAGACCGAGACAGACGCAGGGACTGAGACAGAGGCAGAGACAGCGACAGAGACAGAGATAGAGACAGGGCAGAGACAGAGACTGAGACAGAGACAGAGACAGAGACAGAGACAGAGACAGAGACAGAGACAGAGACAGAGACAGAGACAGAGACAGAGACAGAGACAGAGACAGAGACAGAGACAGAGACAGAGACAGAGACAGAGACAGAGACAGAGACGGAGACAGAGACAGAGGCAGAGACAGAGACAGAGACAGAGACAGAGACGGAGACGGAGATAGAGGCAGAAACAGAGACAGAGACGGAGACAGATGCAGAGACAGAGCCAGGGACGGAGACGGAGATAGAGGCAGAGACAGAGACAGAGACGGAGACAGAGGCAGAGACAGAGCCAGGGACGGAGATAGAGACAGAGACAGAGGGAGAGACAGCGACAGAGACAGAGACAGGGACAGAGACAGATACAGAGACAGAGACAGACACAGAGACGGAGACAAAGACCGAGAGAGAGACAGAGACGGAGACAGAGGCAAAGACATAGCCAGGCACAGAGACGGAGACAGAGACAGAGGAAGTGACAGCGACAGACACAGAGACAGAGACAGAGACAGAGACAGAGACAGAGACAGAGACAGAGACAGAGACAGAGACAGAGACAGAGACAGAGACAGAGACAGAGACAGAGACAGAGACAGAGACAGAGACAGAGACAGAGACAGAGACAGAGACGGAGACAAAGACCGAGACAGACGCAGGGACTGAGACAGAGGCAGAGACAGCGACAGAGACAGAGATAGAGACAGGGCAGAGACAGAGACTGAGACAGAGACAAAGACAGAGACAGAGACAGAGACAGAGACAGAGACAGAGACAGAGACAGAGACAGAGACGGAGACAGAGACGGAGACAAAGACCGAGACAGACGCAGCGACTGAGACAGAGGCAGAGACAGCGACAGAGACAGAGATAGAGACAGAGACAGAGACAGAGACAGAGACAGAGACAGAGACAGAGACAGAGACAGAGACAGAGACAGAGACAGAGACAGAGACAGAGACAGAGACAGAGACAGAGACAGAGACAGAGACAGAGACAGAGGCAGAGACAGAGACAGAGACAGAGGCAGAGACAGAGACAGAGACAGAGACAGAGACAGAGACAGAGACAGAGACAGAGACAGAGACAGAGACAGAGACACAGACAGAGACAGAGACAGAGACAGAGACAGAGACAGACACAGAGACTGAGACGCAGGCAGAGACACAGACAGAGACAGTGACAGAGACAGAGTCAGAGACAGAGACAGAGACTGAGACAGAGACAGAGACAGAGACAGAGACAGAGACAGAGACAGAGACGGAGACAGAGACAGAGACAGAGGAATAGACAGATACAGAGACAGAGACAGAGACGGAGACAGAGACAGGGCAGAGACAGAGGCAGAGACAGAGACAGAGACAGAGACAGAGACAGAGACAGAGACAGAGACAGAGACAGAGACAGAGACAGAGACAGAGACAGAGACAGAGACAGAGACAGAGACAGAGACAGAGACAGAGACAGAGACAGAGACAGAGACAGAGACAGAGACAGAGACGGAGACAGAGACGGAGACAGAGACGGAGACAAAGACCGAGACAGACGCAGCGACTGAGACAGAGGCTGAGACAGCGACAGAGGCAGAGATAGAGACAGAGACAGAGACAGAGACAGAGACAGAGACAGAGACAGAGACAGAGACACAGACAGAGACAGAGACAGAGACAGAGACAGAGACAGAGACAGAGACAGAGACAGAGACAGAGACAGAGACACAGACAGAGACAGAGACAGAGACAGAGACAGAGACAGAGACAGAGACAGAGACAGAGACGGAGGCAGAGACGGAGACAAAGACCGAGACGGACGCAGCGACTGAGACAGAGGCAGAGACAGCGACAGAGACAGAGATAGCGACAGAGACAGATACAGAGACAGAGACAGAGACAGAGACAGAGACAGAGACAGAGACAGAGACAGAGACAGAGACAGAGACAGAGACAGAGACAGAGACAGAGACAGAGACAGAGACAGAGACAGAGACAGAGACAGAGACAGAGACGTAGACAGAGACAGAGACAGAGACTGAGACAGAGACAGAGACAGAGACAGAGACAGAGACAGAGACAGAGACAGAGACAGAGACAGAGACAGAGACAGAGACAGAGGCAGATACAACTACAGAGACAGAGATAGAGACAGGGCAGAGACAGAGGCAGAGACAGAGACAGAGACAGAGACAGAGACAGAGACGGAGACAGAGACAGAGACATAGACAGACACAGAGACAGAGACAGAGACAGAGACAGAGACAGAGACAGAGACAGAGACAGAGACAGAGACAGAGACAGAGACAGAGACAGAGACAGAGACAGAGACAGAGACAGAGACAGAGACAGAGACAGAGACAGAGACAGAGACAGAGACAGAGACAGAGACAGAGAGAGAGACAGAGACAGAGACAGAGACAGAGACAGAGACAGAGACAGAGACTGAGACAGAGACAGAGACAGAGACAGAGACAGAGACAGAGACAGAGACAGAGACAGAGACAGAGGCAGATACAACTACAGAGACAGAGATAGAGACAGGGCAGAGACAGAGGCAGAGACAGAGACAGAGACAGAGACAGAGACGGAGACAGAGACAGAGACATAGACAGACACAGAGACAGAGACAGAGACAGAGACAGAGACAGAGACAGAGACAGAGACAGAGACAGAGACAGAGACAGAGACAGAGACAGAGACAGAGACAGAGACGGAGACAAAGACCGAGACAGACGCAGGGACTGAGACAGAGGCAGAGACATCGACAGAGACAGAGATAGAGACAGGGCAGAGACAGAGACAGAGACAGAGGCAGAGACAGAGACACAGACAGAGACAGAGGCAGAGACTGAGACTGAGACAGAGACAGAGACAGGGACAGAAACAGAGACGGAGGCAAAGACCGCGACAGAGGCAGAGACAGAGACAGAGACAGAGACAGAGACAGAGACAGAGACAGAGACAGAGACAGAGACAGAGACAGAGACAGAGACAGAGACAGAGACAGAGACAGAGACAGAGACAGAGACAGAGACAGAGACAGAGACAGAGACAGAGACAGAGACAGAGACAGAGACAGAGACAGAGACAGAGACAGAGACAGAGACAGAGACAGAGACAGAGACAGAGACAGAGACAGAGACGGAGACAGAGACAGAGACAGAGACAGAGACAGAGACAGAGGCAGCGACAGAGACAGAGACGGAGACAAAGACCGAGACAGAGACAGAGACCGAGACAGACACAGAGACTGAGACACAGGCAGGGACAGAGACAGAAACAGTGACAGAGACAGAGACAGAGACAGAGACAGAGACTGAGACAGAGACAAAGACAGAGACAGAGACGGTGACAGGGACAGAGACAGAGGAATAGACAGAGACAGAGACAGAAACAGCGACAGGCACAGGGAGAGGGACAGGGTCAGAGACAGAGACAGAGGAATAGACAGAGACAGAGACAGAAATAGCGACAGGCACAGGGAGAGGGACAGGGACAGAGACAGAGACAGAGACAGAGACAGAGACAGAGACAGAGACAGAGACAGAGACAGAGACAGAGACAGAGACAGAGACAGAGACAGAGACAGAGACAGAGACAGAGACAGAGACAGAGACAGGGACAGAGACAGAGACAGAGACAGAGACAGAGACAGAGACAGAGACAGGGACAGAGACAGAGACAGAGACAGAGACAGAGACAGAGACAGAGACAGAGACAGAGACAGAGACAGAGACAGAGACAGAGACAGAGACAGAGACAGAGACAGAGACGGTGACAGGGACAGAGACAGAGGAATAGACAGAGACAGAGACAGAAACAGCGACAGGCACAGGGAGAGGGACAGGGTCAGAGACAGAGACAGAGGAATAGACAGAGACAGAGACAGAGACAGAGACAGACACAGAGACTGAGACGCAGGCAGAGACACAGACAGATACAGTGACAGAGACAGAGACAGAGATAGAGACAGAGACAGAGACAGAGACAGAGACAGAGACAGAGACAGAGACAGAGACTGAGACGGAGACAGAGACAGAGACGGAGACGGAGATAGAGGCAGAGACAGAGACAGAGACGGAGACAGAGGCAGAGACAGAGCCAGGGACGGAGACGGAGATAGAGGCAGAGACAGAAACAGAGACGGAGACAGAGGCAGAGACACAGCCAGGGACGGAGATAGAGACAGAGACAGAGGGAGAGACAGCGACAGAGACAGAGACAGGGACAGAGACAGATACAGAGACAGAGACAGACACAGAGACGGAGACAAAGACCGAGACAGAGACAGAGACGGAGACAGAGGCAAAGACATAGCCAGGCACAGAGACGGAGACAGAGACAGAGGAAGTGACAGCGACAGAGACAGAGACAGAGACAGAGACAGAGAAAGAGACAGAGACAGAGACAGAGACAGAGACAGAGAGAGAGACAGAGACAGAGACAGAGACAGAGACAGAGACAGAGACAGAGACAGAGACAGAGACGGAGACAGAGACAGAGACATAGACAGACACAGAGACAGAGACAGAGACAGAGACAGAGACAGAGACAGAGACAGAGACAGAGACAGAGACAGAGACAGAGACAGAGACAGAGACAGAGGCGGAGACAAAGACCGAGACAGACGCAGGGACTGAGACAGAGGCAGAGACAGCGACAGAGACAGAGATAGAGACAGGGCAGAGACAGAGACAGAGACAGAGACAGAGACAGAGACAGAGGCAGAGACTGAGACTGAGACAGAGACAGAGACAGAAACAGAGACGGAGGCAAAGACCGAGACAGAGGCAGAGACAGAGACAGAGACAGAGACAGAGACAGAGACAGAGACAGAGACAGAGACAGAGACAGAGACAGAGACAGAGACAGAGAGAGAGACAGAGACAGAGACAGAGACAGAGACAGAGACAGAGACAGAGACAGAGACGGAGACAGAGACAGAGACATAGACAGACACAGAGACAGAGACAGAGACAGAGACAGAGAGAGGGACAGAGACAGTGACAGAGACAGAGGCAGAGACACAAAACAGAGACGGAGGCAAAGACCGAGACAGAGGCAGAGACAGAGACAGAGACAGAGACAGAGACAGAGACAGAGACAGAGACAGAGACAGAGACAGAGACAGAGACAGAGACAGAGACCGAGACAGACACAGAGACAGAGACCGAGACAGACGCAGAGACTGAGACGCAGGCAGAGACAGAGACAGAGACAGTGACAGAGACAGAGACAGAGACAGAGACAGAGACTGAGACAGAGACAAAGACAGAGACAGCGACGGAGACAGAGACAGAGACAGAGGAATAGACAGAGACAGAGACAGAAACAGCGACAGGCACAGGGAGAGGGACAGGGTCAGAGACAGAGACAGAGGAATAGACAGAGACAGAGACAGAAACAGCGACAGGCACAGGGAGAGGGACAGGGACAGAGACAGAGAGAGAGACAGAGACAGAGACAGAGACAGAGACAGAGACCGAGACAGAGACAGAGACAGAGACAGAGACAGAGACAGAGACAGAGACAGAGACAGAGACAGAGACAGAGACAGAGACAGAGACAGAGACAGAGACAGAGACAGAGACAGAGACAGAGACAGGGAGAGGGACAGAGACAGTGACAGAGACAGAGGCAGAGACACAAAACAGAGACGGAGGCAAAGACAGAGACAGAGACAGAGACAGAGACAGAGACAGAGACAGAGACAGAGACAGAGACAGAGACAGAGACAGAGATAGAGGCAGAGACACAGTCACAGACAGAGACAGAGACAGAGACAAAGACAGAGAGAGAGACAGAGACAGAGACAGAGACGGAGACAAAGACCGAGACAGACGCAGGGACTGAGACAGAGGCAGAGACAGCGACAGAGACGGAGGCAAAGACCGAGACAGAGGCAGAGACAGAGACCGAGACAGAGACAGAGATAGAGACAGAGACAGAGACAGAGACAGAGACAGAGACAGAGACAGAGACAGAGACAGAGACAGAGACAGAGACAGAGACAGAGACAGAGACAGAGACAGAGACAGAGACAGAGACAGAGACAGAGACAGAGACAGAGACAGAGACAGAGATAGAGGCAGAGACACAGTCACAGACAGAGACAGAGACAGAGACAGAGACAGAGACAGAGACAGAGACGGAGACCCAGACAGAGACAGCGGGAGAGACAGCGACAGAGACAGAGACAGAGACAGAGACAGAGACAGAGACAGAGACAGAGGCAGAGACACAGACAGAGACAGAGACAGAGACAGAGACAGAGACAGAGACAGATACAGAGACTGAGACGGAGACAGAGACAGAGACGGAGACGGAGATAGAGGCAGAGACGGAGACAGAGACGGAGACAGAGGCAGAGGCAGAGACAGAGCCAGGGACGGAGATAGAGACAGAGACAGAGACAGAGACAGAGGCAGAGACAGAGACAGAGACAGAGACAGAGACAGAGACAGAGACAGAGACAGAGACAGAGACAGAGACAGAGACAGAGACAGAGACAGAGACAGAGACAGAGACAGAGACAGAGACAGAGACAGAGACAGCGAGAGAGACAGAGACGTAGACAGAGACAGAGACAGAGACAGAGACGGAGGCAGAGACAGAGACATAGGCACGGAGGCAGAGATGCAGAGACAGAGACAAAGAGACAGAGGCAGAGACACATAGACAGAGACCCAGAGACAGAGACAGAGACACTGACGGAGACAGAGACGGAGGCAGAGACAGAGACAGAGATAGAAAGAGAGACAGAGACAGAGACAGGGATGGAGACGGAGACGGAGACGGAGACGGAGACAGAGACAGAGTCGGAGACAGAGTCAGAGACAAACACAGAGACGAAGGCAGAGACTGAGACAGAGACAGAGACAGAGACAGAGACAGAGACAGAGACATAGAGACAAAGGCACGGAGGCAGAGAAGCAGAGATAGAAACAGAGACAGAGACAGAGACAGAGACAGAGACAGAGACAGAGACAGAGACAGAGACGGAGACAGAGACAGAGACTGAGACGGAGACAGAGACAGAGACGGAGACGGAGATAGGCAAAGACAGAGACAGAGACGGAGACAGAGGCAGAGACAGAGCCAGGGACGGAGACGGAGATAGAGGCAGAGACAGACAGAGACGGAGACAGAGGCAGAGACAGAGCCAGGGACGGAGATAGAGACAGAGACAGAGGGAGAGACAGCGACAGAGACAGAGACAGAGACAGAGACAGAGACAGAGACAGAGAGAGAGACAGAGACGTAGACAGAAACAGAGACAGAGACAGAGGCGGAGGCAGAGACAGAGACAGAGACGGAGACAGAGGCAGAGACAGAGACAGAGACAGAGACTGAGACGGAGACAGAGACAGAGACGGAGACGGAGATAGAGGCAGAGACAGAGACAGAGACGGAGACAGAGGCAGAGACAGAGCCAGGGACGGAGACGGAGATAGAGGCAGAGACAGAGACAGAGACGGAGACAGAGGCAGAGACAGAGCCAGGGACGGAGATAGAGACAGAGACAGAGGGAGAGACAGCGACAGAGACAGAGACAGGGACAGAGACAGATACAGAGACAGAGACAGACACAGAGACGGAGACAAAGTCCGAGACAGAGACAGAGACGGAGACAGAGGCAAAGACATAGCCAGGCACAGAGACGGAGACAGAGACAGAGGAAGTGACAGCGACAGAGACAGAGACAGAGACAGAGACAGAGACAGAGACAGAGACAGAGACAGAGACAGAGACAGAGACAGAGACAGAGGCAGAGACAGAGACAGAGACAGAGACAGAGACAGAGGCGGAGGCAGAGACAGAGACAGAGACGGAGACAGAGGCAGAGACAGAGCCAGGGACGGAGATAGAGACAGAGACAGAGGGAGAGACAGCGACAGAGACAGAGACAGAGATAGAGACAGAGACAGAGACAGAGGCGGAGGCAGAGACAGCGACAGAGACAGAGATAGAGACAGGGCAGAGACAGAAGCAGAGACAGAGACAGAGACAGAGACAGAGACAGAGACAGAGACAGAGACAGAGACAGAGACAGAGACAGAGACACAGACAGAGACGGAGACAAAGACCTAGACAGACGCAGGGACTGAGACAGAGGCAGAGACAGCGACAGAGACAGAGATAGAGACAGGGCAGAGACAGAGGCAGAGACAGGGACAGAGACAGAGACAGAGACAGAGACAGAGACAGAGACAGAGACAGAGACAGAGACAGACACAGAGACTGAGACGCAGGCAGAGACAGAGACAGAGACAGTGACAGAGACAGAGACAGAGGCAGAGACAGAGACTGAGACAGAGACAAAGACAGAGACAGCGACGGAGACAGAGACAGAGACAGAGGAATAGACAGAGACAGAGACAGAAACAGCGACGGGCACAGGGAGAGGGACAGGGTCAGAGACAGAGACAGAGGAATAGACAGAGACAGAGACAGAAACAGCGACAGGCACAGGGAGCGGGACAGGGACAGAGACAGAGACAGAGACAGAGACAGAGACAGAGACAGAGACAGAGACAGAGACAGAGACAGAGAGAGAGACAGAGACAGAGACAGAGACAGAGACCGAGACAGAGACAGAGACAGAGACAGAGACAGAGACAGAGACAGAGACAGAGACAGAGACAGAGACAGAGACAGAGACAGAGACAGAGACAGAGACAGAGACGGAGACAAAGACCGAGACAGACGCAGGGACTGAGACAGAGGCAGAGACAGCTACAGAGACAGAGATAGAGACAGGGCAGAGACAGAAGCAGAGACAGAGACAGAGACAGAGACAGAGACAGAGACAGAGACAGAGACAGAGACAGAGACAGAGACAGGGAGAGGGACAGAGACAGTGACAGAGACAGAGACAGAGACAGAGACAGAGACAGATACAGAGACAGAGACGGAGACGGTGATAGAGGCAGAGACAGAGACAGAAACATAGAGACATAGGCACGGAGGCAGAGATGCAGAGACAGAGACACAGAGACAGACGCAGAGACACACAGACGGAGACCCAGAGACAGAGACAGAGACACAGACGGAGACAGAGACAGAGACAGAGACAGAGACAGAGACAGAGACAGAGACAGAGACAGAGACAGAGACAGAGACAGAGACAGAGACAGAGACAGAGACAGAGACAGAGACAGAGACAGAGACAGAGACAGAGACAGGGAGAGGGACAGAGACAGTGACAGAGACAGAGACAGAGACAGAGACAGAGACAGATACAGAGACAGAGACGGAGACGGTGATAGAGGCAGAGACAGAGACAGAAACATAGAGACATAGGCACGGAGGCAGAGATGCAGAGACAGAGACACAGAGACAGACGCAGAGACACACAGACGGAGACCCAGAGACAGAGACAGAGACACAGACGGAGACAGAGACAGAGACAGAGACAGAGACAGAGACAGAGACAGAGAGAGAGACAGAGACAGAGACAGAGACGGAGACAAAGACCGAGACAGACGCAGGGACTGAGACAGAGGCAGAGACAGCGACAGAGACGGAGGCAAAGACCGAGACAGAGGCAGAGACAGAGACCGAGACAGAGACAGAGATAGAGACAGAGACAGAGACAGAGACAGAGACAGAGACAGAGACAGAGACAGAGACAGAGACAGAGACAGAGACAGAGACAGAGACAGAGACAGAGACAGAGACAGAGACAGAGACAGAGACAGAGACAGAGATAGAGGCAGAGACACAGTCACAGACAGAGACAGAGACAGAGACAGAGACAGAGACAGAGACAGAGACGGAGACACAGACAGAGACAGCGGGAGAGACAGCGACAGAGACAGAGACAGAGACAGAGACAGAGACAGAGACAGAGACAGAGGCAGAGACACAGACAGAGACAGAGACAGAGACAGAGACAGAGACAGAGACAGATACAGAGACTGAGACGGAGACAGAGACAGAGACGGAGACGGAGATAGAGGCAGAGACGGAGACAGAGACGGAGACAGAGGCAGAGGCAGAGACAGAGCCAGGGACGGAGATAGAGACAGAGACAGAGACAGAGACAGAGGCAGAGACAGAGACAGAGACAGAGACAGAGACAGAGACAGAGACAGAGACAGAGACAGAGACAGAGACAGAGACAGAGACAGAGACAGAGACAGAGACAGAGACAGAGACAGAGACAGAGACAGAGACAGAGACAGCGAGAGAGACAGAGACGTAGACAGAGACAGAGACAGAGACAGAGACGGAGGCAGAGACAGAGACATAGGCACGGAGGCAGAGATGCAGAGACAGAGACAAAGAGACAGAGGCAGAGACACATAGACAGAGACCCAGAGACAGAGACAGAGACACTGACGGAGACAGAGACGGAGGCAGAGACAGAGACAGAGATAGAAAGAGAGACAGAGACGGACACAGGGATGGAGACGGAGACGGAGACGGAGACGGAGACAGAGACAGAGTCGGAGACAGAGTCAGAGACAAACACAGAGACGATGGCAGAGACTGAGACAGAGACAGAGACAGAGACAGAGACAGAGACAGAGACATAGAGACAAAGGCACGGAGGCAGAGAAGCAGAGATAGAAACAGAGACAGAGACAGAGACAGAGACAGAGACAGAGACAGAGACAGAGACAGAGACGGAGACAGAGACAGAGACTGAGACGGAGACAGAGACAGAGACGGAGACGGAGATAGGCAAAGACAGAGACAGAGACGGAGACAGAGGCAGAGACAGAGCCAGGGACGGAGACGGAGATAGAGGCAGAGACAGACAGAGACGGAGACAGAGGCAGAGACAGAGCCAGGGACGGAGATAGAGACAGAGACAGAGGGAGAGACAGCGACAGAGACAGAGACAGAGACAGAGACAGAGACAGAGACAGAGAGAGAGACAGAGACGTAGACAGAAACAGAGACAGAGACAGAGGCGGAGGCAGAGACAGAGACAGAGACGGAGACAGAGGCAGAGACAGAGACAGAGACAGAGACTGAGACGGAGACAGAGACAGAGACGGAGACGGAGATAGAGGCAGAGACAGAGACAGAGACGGAGACAGAGGCAGAGACAGAGCCAGGGACGGAGACGGAGATAGAGGCAGAGACAGAGACAGAGACGGAGACAGAGGCAGAGACAGAGCCAGGGACGGAGATAGAGACAGAGACAGAGGGAGAGACAGCGACAGAGACAGAGACAGGGACAGAGACAGATACAGAGACAGAGACAGACACAGAGACGGAGACAAAGTCCGAGACAGAGACAGAGACGGAGACAGAGGCAAAGACATAGCCAGGCACAGAGACGGAGACAGAGACAGAGGAAGTGACAGCGACAGAGACAGAGACAGAGACAGAGACAGAGACAGAGACAGAGACAGAGACAGAGACAGAGACAGAGACAGAGACAGAGGCAGAGACAGAGACAGAGACAGAGACAGAGACAGAGGCGGAGGCAGAGACAGAGACAGAGACGGAGACAGAGGCAGAGACAGAGCCAGGGACGGAGATAGAGACAGAGACAGAGGGAGAGACAGCGACAGAGACAGAGACAGAGATAGAGACAGAGACAGAGACAGAGGCGGAGGCAGAGACAGCGACAGAGACAGAGATAGAGACAGGGCAGAGACAGAAGCAGAGACAGAGACAGAGACAGAGACAGAGACAGAGACAGAGACAGAGACAGAGACAGAGACAGAGACAGAGACACAGACAGAGACGGAGACAAAGACCTAGACAGACGCAGGGACTGAGACAGAGGCAGAGACAGCGACAGAGACAGAGATAGAGACAGGGCAGAGACAGAGGCAGAGACAGGGACAGAGACAGAGACAGAGACAGAGACAGAGACAGAGACAGAGACAGAGACAGAGACAGAGACAGACACAGAGACTGAGACGCAGGCAGAGACAGAGACAGAGACAGTGACAGAGACAGAGACAGAGGCAGAGACAGAGACTGAGACAGAGACAAAGACAGAGACAGCGACGGAGACAGAGACAGAGACAGAGGAATAGACAGAGACAGAGACAGAAACAGCGACAGGCACAGGGAGAGGGACAGGGTCAGAGACAGAGACAGAGGAATAGACAGAGACAGAGACAGA
>CAMAOD020000139.1:410000-425000 GCA_945859595.2 Megachile willughbiella
GAGACACAGACAGAGACAGAGACAGAGACAGAGACAGAGACAGAGACAGAGACAGATACAGAGACTGAGACGGAGACAGAGACAGAGACGGAGACGGAGATAGAGGCAGAGACGGAGACAGAGACGGAGACAGAGGCAGAGGCAGAGACAGAGCCAGGGACGGAGATAGAGACAGAGACAGAGACAGAGACAGAGACAGAGACAGAGACAGAGACAGAGACAGAGACAGAGACAGAGACAGAGACAGAGACAGAGACAGAGACAGAGACAGAGACAGAGACAGAGACAGAGACAGAGACAGAGACAGAGACAGAGACAGAGACAGAGACAGCGAGAGAGACAGAGACGTAGACAGAGACAGAGACAGAGACAGAGATGGAGGCAGAGACAGAGACATAGGCACGGAGGCAGAGATGCAGAGACAGAGACAAAGAGACAGAGGCAGAGACACATAGACAGAGACCCAGAGACAGAGACAGAGACACTGACGGAGACAGAGACGGAGGCAGAGACAGAGACAGAGATAGAAAGAGAGACAGAGACAGAGACAGGGATGGAGACGGAGACGGAGACGGAGACGGAGACAGAGACAGAGTCGGAGACAGAGTCAGAGACAAACACAGAGACGAAGGCAGAGACTGAGACAGAGACAGAGACAGAGACAGAGACAGAGACAGAGACATAGAGACAAAGGCACGGAGGCAGAGAAGCAGAGATAGAAACAGAGACAGAGACAGAGACAGAGACAGAAACAGAGACAGAGACAGAGACAGAGACGGAGACAGAGACAGAGACTGAGACGGAGACAGAGACAGAGACGGAGACGGAGATAGGCAAAGACAGAGACAGAGACGGAGACAGAGGCAGAGACAGAGCCAGGGACGGAGACGGAGATAGAGGCAGAGACAGACAGAGACGGAGACAGAGGCAGAGACAGAGCCAGGGACGGAGATGGAGACAGAGACAGAGGGAGAGACAGCGACAGAGACAGAGACAGAGACAGAGACAGAGACAGAGACAGAGAGAGAGACAGAGACGTAGACAGAAACAGAGACAGAGACAGAGGCGGAGGCAGAGACAGAGACAGAGACGGAGACAGAGGCAGAGACAGAGACAGAGACAGAGACTGAGACGGAGACAGAGACAGAGACGGAGACGGAGATAGAGGCAGAGACAGAGACAGAGACGGAGACAGAGGCAGAGACAGAGCCAGGGACGGAGACGGAGATAGAGGCAGAGACAGAGACAGAGACGGAGACAGAGGCAGAGACAGAGCCAGGGACGGAGATAGAGACAGAGACAGAGGGAGAGACAGCGACAGAGACAGAGACAGGGACAGAGACAGATACAGAGACAGAGACAGACACAGAGACGGAGACAAAGTCCGAGACAGAGACAGAGACGGAGACAGAGGCAAAGACATAGCCAGGCACAGAGACGGAGACAGAGACAGAGGAAGTGACAGCGACAGAGACAGAGACAGAGACAGAGACAGAGACAGAGACAGAGACAGAGACAGAGACAGAGACAGAGACAGAGACAGAGGCAGAGACAGAGACAGAGACAGAGACAGAGACAGAGGCGGAGGCAGAGACAGAGACAGAGACGGAGACAGAGGCAGAGACAGAGCCAGGGACGGAGATAGAGACAGAGACAGAGGGAGAGACAGCGACAGAGACAGAGACAGAGATAGAGACAGAGACAGAGACAGAGGCGGAGGCAGAGACAGCGACAGAGACAGAGATAGAGACAGGGCAGAGACAGAAGCAGAGACAGAGACAGAGACAGAGACAGAGACAGAGACAGAGACAGAGACAGAGACAGAGACAGAGACACAGACAGAGACGGAGACAAAGACCTAGACAGACGCAGGGACTGAGACAGAGGCAGAGACAGCGACAGAGACAGAGATAGAGACAGGGCAGAGACAGAGGCAGAGACAGGGACAGAGACAGAGACAGAGACAGAGACAGAGACAGAGACAGAGACAGAGACAGAGACAGACACAGAGACTGAGACGCAGGCAGAGACAGAGACAGAGACAGTGACAGAGACAGAGACAGAGGCAGAGACAGAGACTGAGACAGAGACAAAGACAGAGACAGCGACGGAGACAGAGACAGAGACAGAGGAATAGACAGAGACAGAGACAGAAACAGCGACAGGCACAGGGAGAGGGACAGGGTCAGAGACAGAGACAGAGGAATAGACAGAGACAGAGACAGAAACAGCGACAGGCACAGGGAGCGGGACAGGGACAGAGACAGAGACAGAGACAGAGACAGAGACAGAGACAGAGACAGAGACAGAGACAGAGAGAGAGACAGAGACAGAGACAGAGACAGAGACCGAGACAGAGACAGAGACAGAGACAGAGACAGAGACAGAGACAGAGACAGAGACAGAGACAGAGACAGAGACAGAGACAGAGACAGAGACAGAGACAGAGACAGAGACAGAGACAGAGACAGAGACAGAGACAGAGACAGAGGCAGAGACTGAGACAGAGACAGAGACAGAGGCAGAGACAGAAACAGAGACGGAGGCAAAGACCGAGACAGAGGCAGAGACAGAGACAGAGACAGAGACAGAGACAGAGACAGAGACAGAGACAGAGACAGAGACAGAGACAGAGACAGAGACAGAGACAGAGACAGAGACAGAGACAGAGACAGAGACAGAGACCGAGACAGACACAGAGACTGAGACGCAGGCAGAGACAGAGACAGAGACAGTGACAGAGACAGAGACAGAGACAGAGACAGAGACTGAGACAGAGACAAAGACAGAGACAGCGACGGAGACAGAGACAGAGACAGAGGAATAGACAGAGACAGAAACAGAAACAGCGACAGGCACAGGGAGAGGGACAGGGTCAGAGACAGAGACAGAGGAATAGACAGAGACAGAGACAGAAACAGCGACAGGCACAGGGAGAGGGACAGGGACAGAGACAGAGACACAGACGGAGACAGAGACGGAGGCAGAGACAGAGACAGAGACAGAGAGAGAGACAGAGACAAAGACAGAGACAGAGACAGAGACAGAGACAGAGACAGAGACAGAGACAGAGACAGAGACAGAGACAGAGACAGAGACAGAGACAGAGACAGAGACAGAGACAGAGACAGAGACAGAGACAGAGACAGAGACAGGGACAGGGACAGAGACAGTGACAGAGACAGAGACAGAGACAGAGACAGAGACAGAGACAGAGACAGAGACAGAGACAGAGGCAGAGACTGAGACTGAGACAGAGACAGAGACAGAAACAGAGACAGAGACAGAGACAGAGACAGAGATAGAGGCAGAGACACAGTCACAGACAGAGACAGAGACAGAGACAAAGACAGAGAGAGAGACAGAGACAGAGACAGAGACGGAGACAAAGACCGAGACAGACGCAGGGACTGAGACAGAGGCAGAGACAGCGACAGAGACAGAGATAGAGACAGGGCAGAGACAGAAGCAGAGACAGAGACAGAGACAGAGACAGAGACAGAGACAGAGACAGAGACAGGGAGAGGGACAGAGACAGTGACAGAGACAGAGACAGAGACAGAGACAGAGACAGATACAGAGACAGAGACGGAGACGGTGATAGAGGCAGAGACAGAGACAGAAACATAGAGACATAGGCACGGAGGCAGAGATGCAGAGACAGAGACACAGAGACAGACGCAGAGACACACAGACGGAGACCCAGAGACAGAGACAGAGACACAGACGGAGACAGAGACGGAGGCAGAGACAGAGACAGAGACAGAGACAGAGACAGAGACAGAGACAGAGACAGAGACAGAGACAGAGACAGAGGCAGAGACAAAGACAGAGAGAGAGACAGAGTCAGAGACAAACACAGAGACGAAGGCAGAGACTGAGACAGAGACAGAGACAGAGACAGAGACAGAGACAGAGACAGAGACATAGAGACATAGGCACGGAGGCAGAGAAGCAGAGATAGAAACAGAGACAGAGACAGAGACAGAGACAGAGACAGAGACTGAGACAGAGACAAAGACAGAGACAGAGGCAGAGACTGAGACTGAGACAGAGACAGAGACAGAAACAGAGACAGAGACAGAGACAGAGACAGAGATAGAGGCAGAGACACAGTCACAGACAGAGACAGAGACAGAGACAAAGACAGAGAGAGAGACAGAGACAGAGACAGAGACGGAGACAAAGACCGAGACAGACGCAGGGACTGAGACAGAGGCAGAGACAGCGACAGAGACAGAGATAGAGACAGGGCAGAGACAGAAGCAGAGACAGAGACAGAGACAGAGACAGAGACAGAGACAGAGACAGAGACAGAGACAGAGACAGAGACAGAGACACAGACAGAGACAGAGACAGAGACAGAGACAGAGACAGAGACAGAGACAGAGACAGAGACAGAGACAGAGACAGGGAGAGGGACAGAGACAGAGACAGAGACAGAGACAGAGACAGAGACAGAGGCAGAGACTGAGACAGAGACAGAGACAGAGGCAGAGACAGAAACAGAGACGGAGGCAAAGACCGAGACAGAGGCAGAGACAGAGACAGAGACAGAGACAGAGACAGAGACAGAGACAGAGACAGAGACAGAGACAGAGACAGAGACAGAGACAGAGACAGAGACAGAGACAGAGACAGAGACAGAGACAGAGACAGAGACAGAGACAGAGACAGAGACAGAGACAGAGACAGAGACCGAGACAGACACAGAGACTGAGACGCAGGCAGAGACAGAGACAGAGACAGTGACAGAGACAGAGACAGAGACAGAGACAGAGACTGAGACAGAGACAAAGACAGAGACAGCGACGGAGACAGAGACAGAGACAGAGGAATAGACAGAGACAGAGACAGAGACAGAGACAGAGACAGGGAGAGGGACAGAGACAGTGACAGAGACAGAGACAGAGACAGAGACAGATACAGAGACAGAGACCGAGACAGAGACAGAGACAGAGACAGAGACAGAGACAGAGACAGAGACGAAGACAGAGAGAGAGACAGAGTCAGAGACAAACACAGAGACGAAGGCAGAGACTGAGACAGAGACAGAGACAGAGACAGAGACAGAGACAGAGACAGAGACAGAGACAGAGACAGAGACAGAGACATAGAGACATAGGGACGGAGGCAGAGAAGCAGAGATAGAAACAGAGACAGAGACAGAGACAGAGACAGAGACAGAGACAGAGACAGAGACAGAGACAGAGACAGAGACAGAGACAGAGACAGAGACGAAGACAGAGAGAGAGACAGAGACGTAGACAGAAACAGAGACAGAGACAGAGACAGAGACAGAGACAGGGAGAGGGACAGAGACAGTGACAGAGACAGAGACAGAGACAGAGACAGATACAGAGACAGAGACCGAGACAGAGACAGAGACAGAGACAGAGACAGAGACAGAGACAGAGACGAAGACAGAGAGAGAGACAGAGTCAGAGAAAACACAGAGACGAAGGCAGAGACTGAGACAGAGACAGAGACAGAGACAGAGACAGAGACAGAGACAGAGACAGAGACATAGAGACATAGGCACGGAGGCAGAGAAGCAGAGATAGAAACAGAGACAGAGACAGAGACAGAGACAGAGACAGAGACAGAGACAGAGACAGAGACAGAGACAGAGACAGAGACAGAGACAGAGACAGAGACGAAGACAGAGAGAGAGACAGAGACGTAGACAGAAACAGAGACAGAGACAGAGGCGGAGGCAGAGACAGAGACAGAGACAGAGACAGAGACAGAGACAGAGACAGAGACCGAGACAGACACAGAGACAGAGACCGAGACAGACACAGAGACTGAGACGCAGGCAGAGACAGAGACAGAGACAGTGACAGAGACAGAGACAGAGACAGAGACAGAGACAGAGACAGAGACAGAGACAGAGACAGAGACAGCGAGAGAGACAGAGACGTAGACAGAGACAGAGACAGAGACAGAGACGGAGGCAGAGACAGAGACAGAGTCGGAGACAGAGGCAGAGACTGAGCCAGGGACGGAGATAGAGACAGAGAAAGAGGGAGAGAAAGCGACAGAGACAGAGACAGAGACGGAGACAGAGACAGAGGCATAGACAGAGACAAAAACATAGAGACATAGGCACGGAGGCAGAGATGCAGAGACAGAGACAAAGAGACAGAGGCAGAGACAGAGACAGAGACAGAGACAGAGACAGAGACAGAGACAGAGACAGAGACAGAGACAGAGACAGAGACAGAGACAGGGACAGGGACAGAGACAGTGACTGAGACGCAGGCAGAGACAGAGACAGAGACAGTGACAGAGACAGAGACAGAGACAGAGACAGAGACTGAGACAGAGACAAAGACAGAGACAGCGACGGAGACAGAGACAGAGACAGAGGAATAGACAGAGACAGAGACAGAAACAGCGACAGGCACAGGGAGAGGGACAGGGTCAGAGACAGAGACAGAGGAATAGACAGAGACAGAGACAGAAACAGCGACAGGCACAGGGAGAGGGACAGGGACAGAGACAGAGAGAGAGACAGAGACAGAGACAGAGACAGAGACAGAGACAGAGACCGAGACAGAGACAGAGACAGAGACAGAGACAGAGACAGAGACAGAGACAGAGACAGAGACAGAGACAGAGACAGAGACAGAGACAGAGACAGAGACAGAGACAGAGACAGAGACAGAGACAGGGAGAGGGACAGAGACAGTGACAGAGACAGAGGCAGAGACACAAAACAGAGACGGAGGCAAAGACAGAGACAGAGACAGAGACAGAGACAGAGACAGAGACAGAGACAGAGGCAGAGACAGAGACAGAGACAGAGACAGAGACAGAGACAGAGACAGAGACAGAGACAGAGACAGAGACAGAGACAGAGACAGAGACAGAGACAGAGACAGAGACAGAGACAGAGACAGCGAGAGAGACAGAGACGTAGACAGAGACAGAGACAGAGACAGAGACGGAGGCAGAGACAGAGACAGAGTCGGAGACAGAGGCAGAGACTGAGCCAGGGACGGAGATAGAGACAGAGAAAGAGGGAGAGAAAGCGACAGAGACAGAGACAGAGACAGAGACAGAGACAGAGGCATAGACAGAGACAAAAACATAGAGACATAGGCACGGAGGCAGAGATGCAGAGACAGAGACAAAGAGACAGAGGCAGAGACACATAGACAGAGACCCAGAGACAGAGACAGAGACACTGACGGAGACAGAGACGGAGGCAGAGACAGAGACAGAGATAGAAAGAGAGACAGAGACAGAGACAGGGATGGAGACGGAGACGGAGACGGAGACGGAGACAGAGACAGAGTCGGAGACAGAGTCAGAGACAAACACAGAGACGAAGGCAGAGACTGAGACAGAGACAGAGACAGAGACAGAGACAGAGACAGAGACATAGAGACAAAGGCACGGAGGCAGAGAAGCAGAGATAGAAACAGAGACAGAGACAGAGACAGAGACAGAGACAGAGACAGAGACAGAGACAGAGACGGAGACAGAGACAGAGACTGAGACGGAGACAGAGACAGAGACGGAGACGGAGATAGGCAAAGACAGAGACAGAGACGGAGACAGAGGCAGAGACAGAGCCAGGGACGGAGACGGAGATAGAGGCAGAGACAGACAGAGACGGAGACAGAGGCAGAGACAGAGCCAGGGACGGAGATAGAGACAGAGACAGAGGGAGAGACAGCGACAGAGACAGAGACAGAGACAGAGACAGAGACAGAGACAGAGAGAGAGACAGAGACGTAGACAGAAACAGAGACAGAGACAGAGGCGGAGGCAGAGACAGAGACAGAGACGGAGACAGAGGCAGAGACAGAGCCAGGGACGGAGATAGAGACAGAGACAGAGACAGAGACAGAGACAGAGACAGAGACAGAGACAGAGACAGAGACAGAGACTGAGACGGAGACAGAGACAGAGACGGAGACGGAGATAGAGGCAGAGACAGAGACAGAGACGGAGACAGAGGCAGAGACAGAGCCAGGGACGGAGACGGAGATAGAGGCAGAGACAGAGACAGAGACGGAGACAGAGGCAGAGACAGAGCCAGGGACGGAGATAGAGACAGAGACAGAGGGAGAGACAGCGACAGAGACAGAGACAGGGACAGAGACAGATACAGAGACAGAGACAGACACAGAGACGGAGACAAAGACCGAGACAGAGACAGAGACGGAGACAGAGGCAAAGACATAGCCAGGCACAGAGACGGAGACAGAGACAGAGGAAGTGACAGCGACAGAGACAGAGACAGAGACAGAGACAGAGACAGAGACAGAGACAGAGACAGAGACAGAGACAGAGACAGAGACAGAGGCAGAGACAGAGACAGAGACAGAGACAGAGACAGAGACAGAGACAGAGACAGAGACAGAGACAGAGACAGAGACAGAGACAGAGACAGAGACAGAGACAGAGAGAGAGACAGAGACGTAGACAGAAACAGAGACAGAGACAGAGGCGGAGGCAGAGACAGAGACAGAGACGGAGACAGAGGCAGAGACAGAGCCAGGGACGGAGATAGAGACAGAGACAGAGGGAGAGACAGCGACAGAGACAGAGACAGAGATAGAGACAGAGACAGAGACAGAGAGAGAGACAGAGACGTAGACAGAAACAGAGACAGAGACAGAGGCGGAGGCAGAGACAGAGACAGAGACGGAGACAGAGGCAGAGACAGAGCCAGGGACGGAGATAGAGACAGAGACAGAGACAGAGACAGAGGCAGAGACAGAGACAGAGACAGAGACAGAGACAGAGACAGAGACAGAGACAGAGACAGAGACAGAGACAGAGACAGAGAGAGAGACAGAGACGTAGACAGAGACAGAGACAGAGACAGAGACAGAGACAGAGACAGAGACAGAGACAGAGACAGAGACAGAGACAGAGACAGAGACAGAGACAGAGACAGAGACAGAGACAGAGACAGAGACAGAGACAGAGGCAGAGACTGAGACTGAGACAGAGACAGAGACAGAGACAGAGACAGAAACAGAGACGGAGGCAAAGACCGAGACAGAGGCAGAGACAGAGACAGAGACAGAGACAGAGACAGAGACAGAGATAGAGACAGTGACAGAGACAGAGACAGAGACAGAGACAGAGACAGAGACTGAGACAGAGACAAAGACAGAGACAGAGGCAGAGACTGAGACTGAGACAGAGACAGAGACAGAAACAGAGACAGAGACAGAGACAGAGACAGAGATAGAGGCAGAGACACAGTCACAGACAGAGACAGAGACAGAGACAAAGACAGAGAGAGAGACAGAGACAGAGACAGAGACGGAGACAAAGACCGAGACAGACGCAGGGACTGAGACAGAGGCAGAGACAGCGACAGAGACAGAGATAGAGACAGGGCAGAGACAGAAGCAGAGACAGAGACAGAGACAGAGACAGAGACAGAGACAGAGACAGAGACAGAGACAGAGACAGAGACAGAGACAGAGACACAGACAGAGACGGAGACAAAGACCTAGACAGACGCAGGGACTGAGACAGAGGCAGAGACAGCGACAGAGACAGAGATAGAGACAGGGCAGAGACAGAGGCAGAGACAGGGACAGAGACAGAGACAGAGACAGAGACAGAGACAGAGACAGAGACAGAGACAGAGACAGACACAGAGACCGAGACGCAGGCAGAGACAGAGACAGAGACAGTGACAGAGACAGAGACAGAGGCAGAGACAGAGACTGAGACAGAGACAAAGACAGAGACAGCGACGGAGACAGAGACAGAGACAGAGGAATAGACAGAGACAGAGACAGAAACAGCGACAGGCACAGGGAGAGGGACAGGGTCAGAGACAGAGACAGAGGAATAGACAGAGACAGAGACAGAAACAGCGACAGGCACAGGGAGCGGGACAGGGACAGAGACAGAGACAGAGACAGAGACAGAGACAGAGACAGAGACAGAGACAGAGAGAGAGACAGAGACAGAGACAGAGACAGAGACCGAGACAGAGACAGAGACAGAGACAGAGACAGAGACAGAGACAGAGACAGAGACAGAGACAGAGACAGAGACAGGGAGAGGGACAGAGACAGAGACAGAGACAGAGACAGAGACAGAGACAGAGGCAGAGACTGAGACAGAGACAGAGACAGAGGCAGAGACAGAAACAGAGACGGAGGCAAAGACCGAGACAGAGGCAGAGACAGAGACAGAGACAGAGACAGAGACAGAGACAGAGACAGAGACAGAGACAGAGACAGAGACAGAGACAGAGACAGAGACAGAGACAGAGACAGAGACAGAGACAGAGACAGAGACAGAGACAGAGACAGAGACCGAGACAGACACAGAGACTGAGACGCAGGCAGAGACAGAGACAGAGACAGTGACAGAGACAGAGACAGAGACAGAGACAGAGACAGAGACTGAGACAGAGACAAAGACACAGACGGAGACAGAGACGGAGGCAGAGACAGAGACAGAGACAGAGAGAGAGACAGAGACAAAGACAGAGACAGAGACAGAGACAGAGACAGAGACAGAGACAGAGACAGAGACAGAGACAGAGACAGAGACAGAGACAGAGACAGAGACAGAGACAGAGACAGAGACAGAGACAGAGACAGGGACAGGGACAGAGACAGTGACAGAGACAGAGACAGAGACAGAGACAGAGACAGAGACAGAGACAGAGACAGAGACAGAGGCAGAGACTGAGACTGAGACAGAGACAGAGACAGAAACAGAGACAGAGACAGAGACAGAGACAGAGATAGAGGCAGAGACACAGTCACAGACAGAGACAGAGACAGAGACAAAGACAGAGAGAGAGACAGAGACAGAGACAGAGACGGAGACAAAGACCGAGACAGACGCAGGGACTGAGACAGAGGCAGAGACAGCGACAGAGACAGAGATAGAGACAGGGCAGAGACAGAAGCAGAGACAGAGACAGAGACAGAGACAGAGACAGAGACAGAGACAGGGAGAGGGACAGAGACAGTGACAGAGACAGAGACATAGACAGAGACAGATACAGAGACAGAGACGGAGACGGTGATAGAGGCAGAGACAGAGACAGAAACATAGAGACATAGGCACGGAGGCAGAGATGCAGAGACAGAGACACAGAGACAGACGCAGAGACACACAGACGGAGACCCAGAGACAGAGACAGAGACACAGACGGAGACAGAGACGGAGGCAGAGACAGAGACAGAGACAGAGACAGAGACAGAGACAGAGACAGAGACAGAGACAGAGACAGAGACAGAGACAGAGACAGAGACAGAGGCAGAGACAAAGACAGAGAGAGAGACAGAGTCAGAGACAAACACAGAGACGAAGGCAGAGACTGAGACAGAGACAGAGACAGAGACAGAGACAGAGACAGAGACAGAGACATAGAGACATAGGCACGGAGGCAGAGAAGCAGAGATAGAAACAGAGACAGAGACAGAGACAGAGACAGAGACAGAGACTGAGACAGAGACAAAGACAGAGACAGAGGCAGAGACTGAGACTGAGACAGAGACAGAGACAGAAACAGAGACAGAGACAGAGACAGAGACAGAGATAGAGGCAGAGACACAGTCACAGACAGAGACAGAGACAGAGACAAAGACAGAGAGAGAGACAGAGACAGAGACAGAGACGGAGACAAAGACCGAGACAGACGCAGGGACTGAGACAGAGGCAGAGACAGCGACAGAGACAGAGATAGAGACAGGGCAGAGACAGAAGCAGAGACAGAGACAGAGACAGAGACAGAGACAGAGACAGAGACAGAGACAGAGACAGAGACAGAGACAGAGACACAGACAGAGACGGAGACAAAGACCTAGACAGACGCAGGGACTGAGACAGAGGCAGAGACAGCGACAGAGACAGAGATAGAGACAGGGCAGAGACAGAGGCAGAGACAGGGACAGAGACAGAGACAGAGACAGAGACAGAGACAGAGACAGACACAGAGACTGAGACGCAGGCAGAGACAGAGACAGAGACAGTGACAGAGACAGAGACGGAGGCAGAGACAGAGACTGAGACAGAGACAAAGACAGAGACAGCGACGGAGACAGAGACAGAGACAGAGGAATAGACAGAGACAGAGACAGAAACAGCGACAGGCACAGGGAGAGGGACAGGGTCAGAGACAGAGACAGAGGAATAGACAGAGACAGAGACAGAAACAGCGACAGGCACAGGGAGCGGGACAGGGACAGAGACAGAGACAGAGACAGAGACAGAGACAGAGACAGAGACAGAGACAGAGAGAGAGACAGAGACAGAGACAGAGACAGAGACCGAGACAGAGACAGAGACAGAGACAGAGACAGAGACAGAGACCGAGACAGACACAGAGACTGAGACGCAGGCAGAGACAGAGACAGAGACAGTGACAGAGACAGAGACAGAGACAGAGACAGAGACTGAGACAGACGCAGGGACTGAGACAGAGGCAGAGACAGCGACAGAGACAGAGATAGAGACAGGGCAGAGACAGAAGCAGAGACAGAGACAGAGACAGAGACAGAGACAGAGACAGAGACAGAGACAGAGACAGAGACAGAGACAGAGACAGAGACACAGACAGAGACGGAGACAAAGACCTAGACAGACGCAGGGACTGAGACAGAGGCAGAGACAGCGACAGAGACAGAGATAGAGACAGGGCAGAGACAGAGGCAGAGACAGGGACAGAGACAGAGACAGAGACAGAGACAGAGACAGAGACAGAGACAGAGACAGAGACAGACACAGAGACTGAGACGCAGGCAGAGACAGAGACAGAGACAGTGACAGAGACAGAGACAGAGGCAGAGACAGAGACTGAGACAGAGACAAAGACAGAGACAGCGACGGAGACAGAGACAGAGACAGAGGAATAGACAGAGACAGAGACAGAAACAGCGACAGGCACAGGGAGAGGGACAGGGTCAGAGACAGAGACAGAGGAATAGACAGAGACAGAGACAGAAACAGCGACAGGCACAGGGAGCGGGACAGGGACAGAGACAGAGACAGAGACAGAGACAGAGACAGAGACAGAGACAGAGACAGAGACAGAGAGAGAGACAGAGACAGAGACAGAGACAGAGACCGAGACAGAGACAGAGACAGAGACAGAGACAGAGACAGAGACAGAGACAGAGACAGAGACAGAGACAGAGACAGAGACAGAGACAGAGACAGAGACAGGGAGAGGGACAGAGACAGAGACAGAGACAGAGACAGAGACAGAGACAGAGGCAGAGACTGAGACAGAGACAGAGACAGAGGCAGAGACAGAAACAGAGACGGAGGCAAAGACCGAGACAGAGGCAGAGACAGAGACAGAGACAGAGACAGAGACAGAGACAGAGACAGAGACAGAGACAGAGACAGAGACAGAGACAGAGACAGAGACAGAGGCAGAGACAGAGACAGAGACAGAGACAGAGACCGAGACAGACACAGAGACTGAGACGCAGGCAGAGACAGAGACAGAGACAGTGACAGAGACAGAGACAGAGACAGAGACAGAGACTGAGACAGAGACAAAGACAGAGACAGCGACGGAGACAGAGACAGAGACAGAGGAATAGACAGAGACAGAAACAGAAACAGCGACAGGCACAGGGAGAGGGACAGGGTCAGAGACAGAGACAGAGGAATAGACAGAGACAGAGACAGAAACAGCGACAGGCACAGGGAGAGGGACAGGGACAGAGACAGAGACACAGACGGAGACAGAGACGGAGGCAGAGACAGAGACAGAGACAGAGACAGAGACAGAGACAGAGACAGAGACAGAGACAGAGACAGAGACAGAGACAGAGACAGAGACAGGGACAGGGACAGAGACAGTGACAGAGACAGAGACAGAGACAGAGACAGAGACAGAGACAGAGACAGAGACAGAGACAGAGGCAGAGACTGAGACTGAGACAGAGACAGAGACAGAAACAGAGACAGAGACAGAGACAGAGACAGAGATAGAGGCAGAGACACAGTCACAGACAGAGACAGAGACAGAGACAAAGACAGAGAGAGAGACAGAGACAGAGACAGAGACGGAGACAAAGACCGAGACAGACGCAGGGACTGAGACAGAGGCAGAGACAGCGACAGAGACAGAGATAGAGACAGGGCAGAGACAGAAGCAGAGACAGAGACAGAGACAGAGACAGAGACAGAGACAGAGACAGAGACAGGGAGAGGGACAGAGACAGTGACAGAGACAGAGACAGAGACAGAGACAGATACAGAGACAGAGACCGAGACAGAGACAGAGACAGAGACAGAGACAGAGACAGAGACAGAGACGAAGACAGAGAGAGAGACAGAGTCAGAGACAAACACAGAGACGAAGGCAGAGACTGAGACAGAGACAGAGACAGAGACAGAGACAGAGACAGAGACAGAGACATAGAGACATAGGCACGGAGGCAGAGAAGCAGAGATAGAAACAGAGACAGAGACAGAGACAGAGACAGAGACAGAGACAGAGACAGAGACAGAGACAGAGACAGAGACAGAGACAGAGACAGAGACAGAGACGAAGACAGAGAGAGAGACAGAGTCAGAGACAAACACAGAGACGAAGGCAGAGACTGAGACAGAGATAGAGACAGAGACAGAGACAGAGACAGAGACAGAGACAGAGACATAGAGACATAGGCACGGAGGCAGAGAAGCAGAGATAGAAACAGAGACAGAGACAGAGACAGAGACAGAGACAGAGACAGAGACAGAGACAGAGACAGAGACGGAGACAGAGACAGAGACTGAGACGGAGACAGAGACAGAGACGGAGACGGAGATAGGCAGAGACAGAGACAGAGACGGAGACAGAGGCAGAGACAGAGCCAGGAACGGAGACGGAGATAGAGGCAGAGACAGACAGAGACGGAGACAGAGGCAGAGACAGAGCCAGCGACGGAGATAGAGACAGAGACAGAGGGAGAGAGAGCGACAGAGACAGAGACAGAGACAGAGACAGAGACAGAGACAGAGAGAGAGACAGAGACGTAGACAGAAACAGAGACA
>CAMAOD020000139.1:432500-450000 GCA_945859595.2 Megachile willughbiella
CGCGCATGAGACAGAGACCGAGACAAAGGGCCGGAGACACGGACGGAGACAAAGACGGAGACAAAGACGGTGACAACGACGGAGACAAAGACGGAGACAAAGAGGAAGACGAGGACGGAGACAAAGACAGAGACACAGACGGTGACAAAGACGTAGACAAAGACGCATACAAAGACGGAGACAAAGACGGAGACAAACACGGTGACAAAGACGGAGACAAAGGCGGAGACGAAGAGGAAGACGACGACGGAGACAAAGACGGAGACAATGGCGGAGACAAAGACGGAGACGAAGAGGAAGACGACGACGAAGACAAAGACGGAGACAAAGACGGAGACAGAGACAGAGGCAGAGGCGGAGACAGATACGGGAACAGAGACAGAGACAGAGATAGGGACAGAGGCAGAGACGGAGACAGAGACAGAGACAGAGGCAGAGACAGAGACAGAGACAGAGGCAGAGACAGAGATGGAGCCAGAGACAGAGACAGACGCAGAGACAGAGACAGAGACAGAAACAGAGGCAGAGACAGAGTCAGAGACAGAGACAGAGATGGAGACAGGGACAGAGACAGAGACAGAGACTGAGACAGAGACAGAGACTGAGACTGAGACAGAGACAGAGATGGAGCCAGAGACAGAGACAGAGACAGAGACAAAGACGGAGACAGAGACAGGGACAGAGGCAGAGACGGAGACAGAGACAGAGACAGAGACAGAGACAGAGACAGAGACAGAGACAGAGACAGAGACAGAGACAGAGACAGAGACAGAGACAGAGACAGAGACAGAGACAGAGACAGAGACAGAGACAGAGACAGAGACACAGACAGAGACAGAGACAGAGACAGAGACAGAGACAGAGACACAGACAGAGACGTAGACAAAGACGGAGGCAAAGACGGAGAAAAAGACGTAGACAAAGACGGAGACAAAGACGGAGACAAAGACGGTGACAAAGACGGAGACATAGCCGGAGACGAAGAGGAAGACGAGGACGGGGACAAAGACGGAGACACGGACGGAGACAAAGACGGAGGCAAAGACGGAGACAGAGACAGAGGCAGAGGCGGAGACAGAGACACAGACAGAGACAGAGATGGAGACAGAGACAGAGACAGAGACAGAGACAGAGACTGAGATAGAGATGGAGACAGAGACAGAGACAGAGACAGAGACAGAGACAGAGACAGAGACAGAGACAGAGACAGAGACTGAGACTGAGACAGAGACAGAGATGGAGCCAGAGACAGAGACAGAGACAAAGACGGAGACGGAGACAGAGACAGAGACAGAGACAGAGACAGAGACAGAGACAGAGACAGAGACAGAGACAGAGACAGAGACAGAGACAGAGACAGGGAGAGGGACAGAGACAGTGACAGAGACAGAGACAGAGACAGAGACAGAGACAGAGACAGAGACAGAGACAGAGACAGAGACAGAGACAGAGACAGAGACAGAGGCAGCGACAGAGACAGAGACCGAGACAGACACAGAGGCTGCGACGCAGGCAGAGACAGAGACAGAGACAGTGACAGAGACAGAGACAGAGGCAGAGACAGAGACTGAGACAGAGACAAAGACAGAGACAGAGACGGAGACAGAGACAGAGACAGAGGAATAGACAGAGACAGAGACAGAAACAGCGACAGGCACAGGGAGAGGGACAGGGTCAGAGACAGAGACAGAGGAATAGACAGAGACAGAGACAGAAACAGCGACAGGCACAGGGAGAGGGACAGGGACAGAGACAGAGACAGAGACAGAGACAGAGACAGAGACAGAGACGGAGACAGAGACAGAGGCAGAGACAGAGACAGAGACAGAGACAGAGACAGAGACAGAGACAGAGACAGAGACAGGGACAGAGACAGAGACAGAGACAGAGACTGAGACGCAGGCAGAGACAGAGACAGAGACAGTGACAGAGACAGAGACAGAGGCAGAGACAGAGACTGAGACAGAGACAAAGACAGAGACAGCGACGGAGACAGAGACAGAGACAGAGGAATAGACAGAGACAGAGACAGAAACAGCGACAGGCACAGGGAGAGGGACAGGGTCAGAGACAGAGACAGAGGAATAGACAGAGACAGAGACAGAAACAGCGACAGGCACAGGGAGCGGGACAGGGACAGAGACAGAGACAGAGACAGAGACAGAGACAGAGACAGAGACAGAGACAGAGACAGAGACAGAGACAGAGACAGAGACAGAGACAGAGACAGAGACAGAGACAGAGACAGAGACAGAGACAGAGACAGAGACAGAGACAGAGACCGAGACAGAGACAGAGACAGAGACAGAGACAGAGACAGAGACAGAGACAGAGACAGAGACAGAGACAGAGACAGAGACAGAGACAGAGACAGAGACAGAGACAGAGACAGAGACAGGGAGAGGGACAGAGACAGTGACAGAGACAGAGACAGAGACAGAGATAGAGGCAGAAACACAGACACAGACAGAGACAGAGACAGAGACAGAGACGGAGACAGAGACAGAGACAGAGACAGAGACAGAGACAGAGACAGAGACAGAGACAGAGACAGAGACAGAGACAGAGACAGAGACAGAGACAGAGACAGAGACAGAGACAGAGACAGAGACAGAGACAGAGACAGAGACAGAGACAGAGGCAGCGACAGAGACAGAGACCGAGACAGACACAGAGGCTGCGACGCAGGCAGAGACAGAGACAGAGACAGTGACAGAGACAGAGACAGAGGCAGAGACAGAGACTGAGACAGAGACAAAGACAGAGACAGAGACGGAGACAGAGACAGAGACAGAGGAATAGACAGAGACAGAGACAGAAACAGCGACAGGCACAGGGAGAGGGACAGGGTCAGAGACAGAGACAGAGGAATAGACAGAGACAGAGACAGAAACAGCGACAGGCACAGGGAGAGGGACAGGGACAGAGACAGAGACAGAGACAGAGACAGAGACAGAGACAGAGACGGAGACAGAGACAGAGGCAGAGACAGAGACAGAGACAGAGACAGAGACAGAGACAGAGACAGAGACAGAGACAGGGACAGAGACAGAGACAGAGACAGAGACAGAGACAGAGAGAGAGACAGAGACGTAGACAGAGACAGAGACAGAGACAGAGACGGAGGCAGAGACAGAGACAGAGACAGAGACAGAGACAGAGACAGAGACAGAGACAGAGACAGAGACAGAGACAAAGACAGAGAGAGAGACAGAGACAGAGACAGAGACGGAGACAAAGACCGAGACAGACGCAGGGACTGAGACAGAGGCAGAGACAGCGACAGAGACAGAGATAGAGACAGGGCAGAGACAGAAGCAGAGACAGAGACAGAGACAGAGACAGAGACAGAGACAGAGACAGAGACAGAGACAGAGACAGAGACAGAGACAGAGACAGAGACAGAGACAGAGACAGAGACAGAGACAGAGACAGAGACAGAGACGGAGACAAAGACCTAGACAGACGCAGGGACTGAGACAGAGGCAGAGACAGCGACAGAGAGAGAGATAGAGACAGGGCAGAGACAGAGGCAGAGACAGGGACAGAGACAGAGACAGAGACAGAGACAGAGACAGAGACAGACACAGAGACTGAGACGCAGGCAGAGACAGAGACAGAGACAGTGACAGAGACAGAGACAGAGGCAGAGACAGAGACTGAGACAGAGACAAAGACAGAGACAGCGACGGAGACAGAGACAGAGACAGAGGAATAGACAGAGACAGAGACAGAAACAGCGACAGGCACAGGGAGAGGGACAGGGTCAGAGACAGAGACAGAGGAATAGACAGAGACAGAGACAGAAACAGCGACAGGCACAGGGAGCGTGACAGGGACAGAGACAGAGACAGAGACAGAGACAGAGTCAGAGACAGAGACAGAGACAGAGACAGAGACAGAGACAGAGACAGAGACAGAGACAGAGACAGAGACAGAGACAGAGACAGAGACAGAGACAAAGACCGAGACAGAGGGGCAGGAGACATGGACGGAGACAAAGACGGAGACAAAGGCGTAGACAAAGACGGAGGCAAAGACGGAGACTAAGACGGAGACAAATATGGAGACACAGACGGAGACAAATACAGAGACAAAGGCGGTGACAAATATGGAGACAAAGACAGGCACAAAGACGGAGACAAAGACAGAGACAAAGACGGAGACTAAGACGAAGACAAAGACGGAGGCAAAGACGGAGACAAAGACGGAGACAAAGATGGTTACACAGACGGATACAAATACGGAGACAAAGACAGGCACAAAGACGGAGACAAAGACGAAGACAAAGACGGAGACAGAGTGTAATATAGAGACAGAGACAGAGACACAGACAGAGACAGAGACAGAGACAGAGACAGAGACAGAGACACAGGTGGATGAGACAAAGACCGAGACAAAGGGGCAGGAGACATGGACGGAGACAAAGACGATGACAAAGACGTAGCCAAAGACGTAGACAAAGACGGAGACAAAGACGGAGACAAAGATGGAGACAAAGACAGAGACAAAGACGGAGACAGAGACAAAGACAGAGACAGAGACAGAGACAGAGACAGAGACAGAGACAGAGACAGAGACAGAGACAGAGACACAGGTGCATGAGACACAGGTGCATGAGACAAAGACCGAGCCAAAGGGGCAGGAGACATGGACGGAGACAAAACCGGTGACAAAGACGTAGACAAAGACGTAGACAAAGACGGAGACAAAGACGGAGACAAAGACGGTGACAAAGACGGAGACAAAGCCGGAGACGAAGAGGAAGACGAGGACGGGGACAAAGACGGAGACACGGACGGAGACAAAGACGGAGGCAAAGACGGAGACACAGACAGAGGCAGAGGCGGAGGCAGAGACACAGACAGAGTCAGAGACAGAGAGAGACGCGCATGAGACAGAGACCGAGACAAAGGGCCGGAGACACGGACGGAGACAAAGACGGAGACAAAGACGGTGACAACGACGGAGACAAAGACGGAGACAAAGAGGAAGACGAGGACGGAGACAAAGACAGAGACACAGACGGTGACAAAGACGTAGACAAAGACGCATACAAAGACGGAGACAAAGACGGAGACAAACACGGTGACAAAGACGGAGACAAAGGCGGAGACGAAGAGGAAGACGACGACGGAGACAAAGACGGAGACAATGGCGGAGACAAAGACGGAGACGAAGAGGAAGACGACGACGAAGACAAAGACGGAGACAAAGACGGAGACAGAGACAGAGGCGGAGGCGGAGACAGATACGGGAACAGAGACAGAGACAGAGATAGGGACAGAGGCAGAGACGGAGACAGAGACAGAGACAGAGGCAGAGACAGAGACAGAGACAGAGGCAGAGACAGAGATGGAGCCAGAGACAGAGACAGACGCAGAGACAGAGACAGAGACAGAAACAGAGGCAGAGACAGAGTCAGAGACAGAGACAGAGATGGAGACAGGGACAGAGACAGAGACAGAGACTGAGACAGAGACAGAGACTGAGACTGAGACAGAGACAGAGATGGAGCCAGAGACAGAGACAGAGACAGAGACAAAGACGGAGACAGAGACAGGGACAGAGGCAGAGACGGAGACAGAGACAGAGACAGAGACAGAGACAGAGACAGAGACAGAGACAGAGACAGAGACAGAGACAGAGACAGAGACAGAGACAGAGACAGAGACAGAGACAGAGACAGAGACAGAGACAGAGACACAGACAGAGACAGAGACAGAGACAGAGACAGAGACAGAGACACAGACAGAGACGTAGACAAAGACGGAGGCAAAGACGGAGAAAAAGACGTAGACAAAGACGGAGACAAAGACGGAGACAAAGACGGTGACAAAGACGGAGACATAGCCGGAGACGAAGAGGAAGACGAGGACGGGGACAAAGACGGAGACACGGACGGAGACAAAGACGGAGGCAAAGACGGAGACAGAGACAGAGGCAGAGGCGGAGACAGAGACACAGACAGAGACAGAGATGGAGACAGAGACAGAGACAGAGACAGAGACAGAGACTGAGATAGAGATGGAGACAGAGACAGAGACAGAGACAGAGACAGAGACAGAGACAGAGACAGAGACAGAGACTGAGACTGAGACAGAGACAGAGATGGAGCCAGAGACAGAGACAGAGACAGAGACAGAGACAGGGACAGGGACAGAGACTGAGACAGAGACTGAGACAGAGACAGAGATGGAGCCAGAGACAGAGACAGAGACGGTGACGGTGACGGAGCAGAGACATGGACAGAGACATGGACAGAGACAGAGCCAGAGACAGAGACAGAGACAGAGACAGAGACAGAGACAGAGACAGAGACAGAGACAGAGACAGAGACAGAGACAGAGACAGGGACAGGGACAGAGTCCGATACAGAGGCAGAGACAGAGACATAGACAGAGACAGAGACAGAGACAGAGACAGAGACAGAGACAGAGACAGAGACAGAGACAGAGACAGAGACAGAGACAGAGACAGAGACAGGGACAGGGACAGAGACAGTGACAGAGACAGAGACAGAGACAGAGACAGAGACAGAGACAGAGGCAGAGACTGAGACTGAGACAGAGACAGAGACAGAAACAGAGACAGAGACAGAGACAGAGACAGAGATAGAGGCAGAGACACAGTCACAGACAGAGACAGAGACAGAGACAAAGACAGAGAGAGAGACAGAGACAGAGACAGAGACGGAGACAAAGACCGAGACAGACGCAGGGACTGAGACAGAGGCAGAGACAGCGACAGAGACAGAGATAGAGACAGGGCAGAGACAGAAGCAGAGACAGAGACAGAGACAGAGACAGAGACAGAGACAGAGACAGAGACAGAGACAGAGACAGAGACAGAGACAGAGACAGAGACGGAGACAAAGACCTAGACAGACGCAGGGACTGAGACAGAGGCAGAGACAGCGACAGAGACAGAGATAGAGACAGGGCAGAGACAGAGGCAGAGGCAGAGACAGGGACAGAGACAGAGACAGAGACAGAGACAGAGACAGAGACAGAGACAGAGACAGAGACAGAGACAGAGACAGAGACAGAGACAGAGACAGAGACAGAGACAGAGACAGAGACAGAGACAGAGACAGAGACAGAGACCGAGACAGAGACAGAGACAGAGACAGAGACAGAGACAGAGACAGAGACAGAGACAGAGACAGAGACAGAGACAGAGACAGAGACAGGGAGAGGGACAGAGACAGTGACAGAGACAGAGACAGAGACAGAGATAGAGGCAGAAACACAGACACAGACAGAGACAGAGACAGAGACAGAGACGGAGACAGAGACAGAGACAGAGACAGAGACAGAGACAGAGACAGAGACAGACACAGAGACAGAGACAGAGACAGAGACAGAGACAGAGACAGAGACAGAGACAGAGACAGAGACAGAGACAGAGACAGAGACAGAGACAGAGACAGAGACAGAGACAGAGACAGAGACAGAGACAGAGACAGAGACAGAGGCAGCGACAGAGACAGAGACCGAGACAGACACAGAGGCTGCGACGCAGGCAGAGACAGAGACAGAGACAGTGACAGAGACAGAGACAGAGGCAGAGACAGAGACTGAGACAGAGACAAAGACAGAGACAGAGACGGAGACAGAGACAGAGACAGAGGAATAGACAGAGACAGAGACAGAAACAGCGACAGGCACAGGGAGAGGGACAGGGTCAGAGACAGAGACGGAGGAATAGACAGAGACAGAGACAGAAACAGCGACAGGCACAGGGAGAGGGACAGGGACAGAGACAGAGACAGAGACAGAGACAGAGACAGAGACAGAGACGGAGACAGAGACAGAGGCAGAGACAGAGACAGAGACAGAGACAGAGACAGAGACAGAGACAGAGACAGAGACAGGGACAGAGACAGAGACAGAGACAGAGACAGAGACAGAGAGAGAGACAGAGACGTAGACAGAGACAGAGACAGAGACAGAGACGGAGGTCGAGACAGAGACAGAGACAGAGACAGAGACAGAGACAGAGACAGAGACAGAGACAGAGACAAAGACAGAGAGAGAGACAGAGACAGAGACAGAGACGGAGACAAAGACCGAGACAGACGCAGGGACTGAGACAGAGGCAGAGACAGCGACAGAGACAGAGATAGAGACAGGGCAGAGACAGAAGCAGAGACAGAGACAGAGACAGAGACAGAGACAGAGACAGAGACAGAGACAGAGACAGAGACAGAGACAGAGACAGAGACAGAGACAGAGACGGAGACAAAGACCTAGACAGACGCAGGGACTGAGACAGAGGCAGAGACAGCGACAGAGAGAGAGATAGAGCCAGGGCAGAGACAGAGGCAGAGACAGGGACAGAGACAGAGACAGAGACAGAGACAGAGACAGAGACAGACACAGAGACTGAGACGCAGGCAGAGACAGAGACAGAGACAGTGACAGAGACAGAGACAGAGGCAGAGACAGAGACTGAGACAGAGACAAAGACAGAGACAGCGACGGAGACAGAGACAGAGACAGAGGAATAGACAGAGACAGAGACAGAAACAGCGACAGGCACAGGGAGAGGGACAGGGTCAGAGACAGAGACAGAGGAATAGACAGAGACAGAGACAGAAACAGCGACAGGCACAGGGAGCGTGACAGGGACAGAGACAGAGACAGAGACAGAGACAGAGTCAGAGACAGAGACAGAGACAGAGACAGAGACAGAGACAGAGACAGAGACAGAGACAGAGACAGAGACAGAGACAGAGACAGAGACAGAGACAGAGACAAAGACCGAGACAGAGGGGCAGGAGACATGGACGGAGACAAAGACGGAGACAAAGGCGTAGACAAAGACGGAGGCAAAGACGGAGACTAAGACGGAGACAAATATGGAGACACAGACGGAGACAAATACAGAGACAAAGGCGGTGACAAATATGGAGACAAAGACAGGCACAAAGACGGAGACAAAGACAGAGACAAAGACGGAGACTAAGACGAAGACAAAGACGGAGGCAAAGACGGAGACAAAGACGGAGACAAAGATGGTTACACAGACGGATACAAATACGGAGACAAAGACAGGCACAAAGACGGAGACAAAGACGAAGACAAAGACGGAGACAGAGTGTAATATAGAGACAGAGACAGAGACACAGACAGAGACAGAGACAGAGACAGAGACAGAGACACAGGTGCATGAGACAAAGACCGAGACAAAGGGGCAGGAGACATGGACGGAGACAAAGACGATGACAAAGACGTAGCCAAAGACGTAGACAAAGACGGAGACAAAGACGGAGACAAAGATGGAGACAAAGACAGAGACAAAGACGGAGACAGAGACAAAGACAGAGACAGAGACAGAGACAGAGACAGAGACAGAGACAGAGACAGAGACAGAGACAGAGACACAGGTGCATGAGACACAGGTGCATGAGACAAAGACCGAGCCAAAGGGGCAGGAGACATGGACGGAGACAAAACCGGTGACAAAGACGTAGACAAAGACGTAGACAAAGACGGAGACAAAGACGGAGACAAAGACGGTGACAAAGACGGAGACAAAGCCGGAGACGAAGAGGAAGACGAGGACGGGGACAAAGACGGAGACACGGACGGAGACAAAGACGGAGGCAAAGACGGAGACACAGACAGAGGCAGAGGCGGAGGCAGAGACACAGACAGAGTCAGAGACAGAGAGAGACGCGCATGAGACAGAGACCGAGACAAAGGGCCGGAGACACGGACGGAGACAAAGACGGAGACAAAGACGGTGACAACGACGGAGACAAAGACGGAGACAAAGAGGAAGACGAGGACGGAGACAAAGACAGAGACACAGACGGTGACAAAGACGTAGACAAAGACGCATACAAAGACGGAGACAAAGACGGAGACAAACAAGGTGACAAAGACGGAGACAAAGGCGGAGACGAAGAGGAAGACGACGACGGAGACAAAGACGGAGACAATGGCGGAGACAAAGACGGAGACGAAGAGGAAGACGACGACGAAGACAAAGACGGAGACAAAGACGGAGACAGAGACAGAGGCAGAGGCGGAGACAGATACGGGAACAGAGACAGAGACAGAGATAGGGACAGAGGCAGAGACGGAGACAGAGACAGAGACAGAGGCAGAGACAGAGACAGAGACAGAGGCAGAGACAGAGATGGAGCCAGAGACAGAGACAGACGCAGAGACAGAGACAGAGACAGAAACAGAGGCAGAGACAGAGTCAGAGACAGAGACAGAGATGGAGACAGGGACAGAGACAGAGACAGAGACTGAGACAGAGACAGAGACTGAGACTGAGACAGAGACAGAGATGGAGCCAGAGACAGAGACAGAGACAGAGACAAAGACGGAGACAGAGACAGGGACAGAGGCAGAGACGGAGACAGAGACAGAGACAGAGACAGAGACAGAGACAGAGACAGAGACAGAGACAGAGACAGAGACAGAGACAGAGACAGAGACAGAGACAGAGACAGAGACAGAGACAGAGACAGAGACAGAGACAGAGACACAGACAGAGACAGAGACAGAGACAGAGACAGAGACAGAGACACAGACAGAGACGTAGACAAAGACGGAGGCAAAGACGGAGAAAAAGACGTAGACAAAGACGGAGACAAAGACGGAGACAAAGACGGTGACAAAGACGGAGACATAGCCGGAGACGAAGAGGAAGACGAGGACGGGGACAAAGACGGAGACACGGACGGAGACAAAGACGGAGGCAAAGACGGAGACAGAGACAGAGGCAGAGGCGGAGACAGAGACACAGACAGAGACAGAGATGGAGACAGAGACAGAGACAGAGACAGAGACAGAGACTGAGATAGAGATGGAGACAGAGACAGAGACAGAGACAGAGACAGAGACAGAGACAGAGACAGAGACAGAGACTGAGACTGAGACAGAGACAGAGATGGAGCCAGAGACAGAGACAGAGACAAAGACGGAGACGGAGACAGAGACAGAGACAGAGACAGAGACAGAGACAGAGACAGAGACAGAGACAGAGACAGAGACAGAGACAGAGACAGAGACAGAGACAGAGACAGGGACAGGGACAGAGACTGAGACAGAGACTGAGACAGAGACAGAGATGGAGCCAGAGACAGAGACAGAGACGGTGACGGTGACGGAGCAGAGACATGGACAGAGACATGGACAGAGACAGAGGCAGAGACAGAGACAGAGACAGAGACAGAGACAGAGATGGAGACAGAGACAGAGACAGAGACAGAGACAGAGACTGAGACAGAGACAGAGACTGAGACTGAGACAGAGACAGAGACGGAGCCAGAGACAGAGACGTAGACAAAGACGGAGGCAAAGACGGAGACAAAGACGGAGACAAATATGGAGACACAGACGGAGACAAATACAGAGACAAAGGCGGTGACAAATATGGAGACAAAGACAGGCACAAAGACGGAGACAAAGACAGATACAAAGACGGAGACTAAGACGAAGACAAAGACGGAGGCAAAGACGGAGACAAAGACGGAGACAAAGATGGTTACACAGACGGATACAAATACGGAGACAAAGACAGGCACAAAGACGGAGACAAAGACGAAGGCAAAGACGGAGACAGAGTGTAATATAGAGATAGAGACAGAGACACAGACAGAGACAGAGACAGAGACAGAGACAGATACAGAGACACAGGTGCATGAGACAAAGACCGAGACAAAGGGGCAGGAGACATGGACGGAGACAAAGACGATGACAAAGACGTAGCCAAAGACGTAGACAAAGACGGAGACAAAGACGGAGACAAAGATGGAGACAAAGGCAGAAACAAAGACGGAGACAGAGACAGAGAGAGAGACAGAGACAGAGACTGAGACAGAGACAGAGACAGGGACAGAGACAGAGACAGAGACAGAGACAGAGATGGAGACAGAGACAGAGACAGAGACAGAGACTGAGACAGAGACAGAGACTGAGACTGAGACAGAGACAGAGATGGAGCCAGAGACATGGACAGAGACATGGACAGAGACAGAGGCAGAGGCAGAGACAGAGACAGAGACAGAGATGGAGACAGAGACAGAGACAGAGACAGAGACTGAGACTGAGACAGAGACGGAGACAGAGACAGAGACAGAGACAGAGACAGAGACAGAGACAGGGACAGGGACAGAGACAGTGACAGAGACAGAGACAGAGACAGAGACAGAGACAGAGACAGAGACAGAGACAGAGACAGAGGCAGAGACTGAGACTGAGACAGAGACAGAGACAGAAACAGAGACAGAGACAGAGACAGAGACAGAGATAGAGGCAGAGACACAGTCACAGACAGAGACAGAGACAGAGACAAAGACAGAGAGAGAGACAGAGACAGAGACAGAGACGGAGACAAAGACCGAGACAGACGCAGGGACTGAGACAGAGGCAGAGACAGCGACAGAGACAGAGATAGAGACAGGGCAGAGACAGAAGCAGAGACAGAGACAGAGACAGAGACAGAGACAGAGACAGAGACAGGGAGAGGGACAGAGACAGTGACAGAGACAGAGACAGAGACAGAGACAGATACAGAGACAGAGACAGAGACGGAGACGGTGATAGAGGCAGAGACAGAGACAGAAACATAGAGACATAGGCACGGAGGCAGAGAAGCAGAGATAGAAACAGAGACAGAGACAGAGACAGAGACAGAGACAGAGACAGAGACAGAGACAGAGACGGAGACAGAGACAGAGACTGAGACGGAGACAGAGACAGAGACGGAGACGGAGATAGGCAGAGACAGAGACAGAGACGGAGACAGAGGCAGAGACAGAGCCAGGAACGGAGACGGAGATAGAGGCAGAGACAGACAGAGACGGAGACAGAGGCAGAGACAGAGCCAGGGACGGAGATAGAGACAGAGACAGAGGGAGAGACAGCGACAGAGACAGAGACAGAGACAGAGACAGAGACAGAGACAGAGACAGAGAGAGAGACAGAGACGTAGACAGAAACAGAGACAGAGGCGGAGGCAGAGACAGAGACAGAGACGGAGACAGAGGCAGAGACAGAGCCAGGGACGGAGATAGAGACAGGGACAGAGACAGAGACAGAGACAGAGACAGAGACAGAGACAGAGACAGAGACAGAGACAGAGACAGAGACAGAGACAGAGACAGAGACAGAGACAGAGACAGAGACAGAGACAGAGACCGAGACAGAGACAGAGACAGAGACAGGGAGAGGGACAGTGACAGTGACAGAGACAGAGACAGAGGCAGAGACATAGACAGAGACAGAGACAGAGACAGAGACAGAGACAGAGACAGAGACAGAGACAGAGGCAGAGACAGAGACAGAGACAGAGACAGAGACAGAGACAGAGACAGAGACAGAGACAGGGACAGGGACACAGACAGGGACAGGGACAGAGACAGTGACAGAGACAGAGACAGAGACAGAGACAGAGACAGAGACAGAGACAGAGACAGAGACAGAGACAGAGACAGAGACAGAGGCAGAGACTGAGACTGAGACAGAGACAGAGACAGAAACAGAGACAGAGACAGAGACAGAGACAGAGATAGAGGCAGAGACAGAGACAGAAACAGAGACAGAGACAGAGACAGAGACAGAGATAGAGGCAGAGACACAGTCACAGACAGAGACAGAGACAGAGACAAAGACAGAGAGAGAGACAGAGACAGAGACAGAGACGGAGACAAAGACCGAGACAGACGCAGGGACTGAGACAGAGGCAGAGACAGCGACAGAGACAGAGATAGAGACAGGGCAGAGACAGAAGCAGAGACAGAGACAGAGACAGAGACAGAGACAGAGACAGAGACAGAGACAGAGACAGAGACAGAGACAGAGACAGAGACAGAGACAGAGACAGAGGCAGAGACTGAGACTGAGACAGAGACAGAGACAGAAACAGAGACAGAGACAGAGACAGGGAGAGGGACAGAGACAGTGACAGAGACAGAGACAGAGACAGAGACAGATACAGAGACAGAGACGGAGACGGTGATAGAGGCAGAGACAGAGACAGAAACATAGAGACATAGGCACGGAGGCAGAGAAGCAGAGATAGAAACAGAGACAGAGACAGAGACAGAGACAGAGACAGAGACAGAGACAGAGACAGAGACAGAGACGGAGACAGAGACAGAGACTGAGACGGAGACAGAGACAGAGACGGAGACGGAGATAGGCAGAGACAGAGACAGAGACGGAGACAGAGGCAGAGACAGAGCCAGGAACGGAGACGGAGATAGAGGCAGAGACAGACAGAGACGGAGACGGAGGCAGAGACAGAGCCAGGGACGGAGATAGAGACAGAGACAGAGGGAGAGACAGCGACAGAGACAGAGACAGAGACAGAGACAGAGACAGAGACAGAGACAGAGAGAGAGACAGAGACGTAGACAGAAACAGAGACAGAGACAGAGGCGGAGGCAGAGACAGAGACAGGGACGGAGACAGAGGCAGAGACAGAGCCAGGGACGGAGATAGAGACAGGGACAGAGACAGAGACAGAGACAGAGACAGAGACAGAGACAGAGACAGAGGCAGAGACAGAGACAGAGACAGAGACAGAGACAGAGACAGAGACAGAGACAGAGACAGAGACAGAGAGAGAGACAGAGACGTAGACAGAGACAGAGACAGAGACAGAGACAGAGACAGAGACAGAGACAGAGACAGAGACAGAGACAGAGACAGAGACAGAGACAGAGACAGAGACAGAGACAGAGACAGAGGCAGAGACTGAGACTGAGACAGAGACAGAGACAGAGACGGAGGCAAAGACCGAGACAGAGGCTGAGACAGAGACAGAGACAGAGACAGAGACAGAGACAGAGACAGAGACAGAGACAGAGACAGAGACAGAGACAGAGACAGAGACAGAGACAGAGACAGAGACAGAGACAGAGACAGAGACAGAGACAGAGACAGAGACAGAGACAGAGACAGAGACAGGGACAGGGACAGAGACAGTGACAGAGACAGAGACAGAGACAGAGACAGAGACAGAGACAGAGACAGAGACAGAGACAGAGACAGAGACAGAGGCAGAGACTGAGACTGAGACAGAGACAGAGACAGAAACAGAGACAGAGACAGAGACAGAGACAGAGATAGAGGCAGAGACACAGTCACAGACAGAGACAGAGACAGAGACAAAGACAGAGAGAGAGACAGAGACAGAGACAGAGACGGAGACAAAGACCGAGACAGACGCAGGGACTGAGACAGAGGCAGAGACAGCGACAGAGACAGAGATAGAGACAGGGCAGAGACAGAAGCAGAGACAGAGACAGAGACAGAGACAGAGACAGAGACAGAGACAGAGACAGAGACAGAGACAGAGACAGAGACAGAGACAGAGACAGAGACAGAGACGGAGACAAAGACCTAGACAGACGCAGGGACTGAGACAGAGGCAGAGACAGCGACAGAGACAGAGATAGAGACAGGGCAGAGACAGAGGCGGAGACAGGGACAGAGACAGAGACAGAGACAGAGACAGAGACAGAGACAGAGACAGACACAGAGACTGAGACGCAGGCAGAGACAGAGACAGAGACAGTGACAGAGACAGAGACAGAGGCAGAGACTGAGACAGAGACAAAGACAGAGACAGCGACGGAGACATAGACAGAGACAGAGGAATAGACAGAGACAGAGACAGAAACAGCGACAGGCACAGGGAGAGGGACAGGGTCAGAGACAGAGACAGAGGAATAGACAGAGACAGAGACAGAAACAGCGACAGGCACAGGGAGCGGGACAGGGACAGAGACAGAGACAGAGACAGAGACAGAGACAGAGACAGAGACAGAGACAGAGACAGAGACAGAGACAGAGACCGAGACAGAGACAGAGACAGAGACAGAGACAGAGACAGAGACAGAGACAGAGACAGAGGCAGAGACTGAGACAGAGACAAAGACAGAGACAGCGACGGAGACAGAGACAGAGACAGAGGAATAGACAGAGACAGAGACAGAAACAGCGACAGGCACAGGGAGAGGGACAGGGTCAGAGACAGAGACAGAGGAATAGACAGAGACAGAGACAGAAACAGCGACAGGCACAGGGAGCGGGACAGGGACAGAGACAGAGACAGAGACAGAGACAGAGACAGAGACAGAGACAGAGAGAGAGACAGAGACGTAGACAGAGACAGAGACAGAGACAGAGACAGAGACAGAGACAGAGACAGAGACAGAGACAGAGACAGAGACAGAGACAGAGACAGAGACAGAGACAGAGACAGAGACAGAGACAGAGGCAGAGACTGAGACTGAGACAGAGACAGAGACAGAGACGGAGGCAAAGACCGAGACAGAGGCAGAGACAGAGACAGAGACAGAGACAGAGACAGAGACAGAGACAGAGACAGAGACAGAGACAGAGACAGAGACAGAGACAGAGACAGAGACAGAGACAGAGACAGAGACAGAGACAGAGACAGAGACAGAGACAGAGACAGGGACAGGGACAGAGACAGTGACAGAGACAGAGACAGAGACAGAGACAGAGACAGAGACAGAGACAGAGACAGAGACAGAGACAGAGACAGAGGCAGAGACTGAGACTGAGACAGAGACAGAGACAGAAACAGAGACAGAGACAGAGACAGAGACAGAGATAGAGGCAGAGACACAGTCACAGACAGAGACAGAGACAGAGACAAAGACAGAGAGAGAGACAGAGACAGAGACAGAGACGGAGACAAAGACCGAGACAGACGCAGGGACTGAGACAGAGGCAGAGACAGCGACAGAGACAGAGATAGAGACAGGGCAGAGACAGAAGCAGAGACAGAGACAGAGACAGAGACAGAGACAGAGACAGAGACAGAGACAGAGACAGAGACAGAGACAGAGACAGAGACAGAGACAGAGACGGAGACAAAGACCTAGACAGACGCAGGGACTGAGACAGAGGCAGAGACAGCGACAGAGACAGAGATAGAGACAGGGCAGAGACAGAGGCGGAGACAGGGACAGAGACAGAGACAGAGACAGAGACAGAGACAGAGACAGAGACAGACACAGAGACTGAGACGCAGGCAGAGACAGAGACAGAGACAGTGACAGAGACAGAGACAGAGGCAGAGACTGAGACAGAGACAAAGACAGAGACAGCGACGGAGACAGAGACAGAGACAGAGGAATAGACAGAGACAGAGACAGAAACAGCGACAGGCACAGGGAGAGGGACAGGGTCAGAGACAGAGACAGAGGAATAGACAGAGACAGAGACAGAAACAGCGACAGGCACAGGGAGCGGGACAGGGACAGAGACAGAGACAGAGACAGAGACAGAGACAGAGACAGAGACAGAGACAGAGACAGAGACAGAGACCGAGACAGAGACAGAGACAGAGACAGAGACAGAGACAGAGACAGAGACAGAGACAGAGACAGAGACAGAGACAGAGACAGAGACAGAGACAGAGACAGAGACAGAGACAGAGACAGAGACAGAGACAGAGACAGAGACAGAGGCAGAGACAGAGACTGAGACAGAGACAA
>CAMAOD020000139.1:457500-485000 GCA_945859595.2 Megachile willughbiella
ATAGACAGAGACAGAGACAGAAACAGCGACAGGCACAGGGAGAGGGACAGGGTCAGAGACAGAGACAGAGGAATAGACAGAGACAGAGACAGAAACAGCGACAGGCACAGGGAGAGGGACAGGGACAGAGACAGAGACAGAGACAGAGACTGAGACAGAGACAGAGACGGAGACAGAGACAGAGGCAGAGACAGAGACAGAGACAGAGACAGAGACAGAGACAGGGACAGAGACAGAGACAGGGACAGAGACAGAGACAGAGACAGAGACAGAGACAGAGAGAGAGACAGAGACGTAGACAGAGACAGAGACAGAGACAGAGACGGAGGCAGAGACAGAGACAGAGACAGAGACAGAGACAGAGACAGAGACAGAGACAGAGACAGAGACAGAGACAGAGACGGAGACAAAGACAGAGACAGCGGGAGAGACAGCGACAGAGACAGAGACAGAGACAGAGACAGAGACAGAGGCAGAGACACAGACAGAGACAGAGACAGAGACAGAGACAGAGACAGAGACAGAGACAGAGACAGAGACAGATACAGAGACTGAGACGGAGACAGAGACAGAGACGGAGACGGAGATAGAGACAGAGACAAAGACGGAGACGGAGACAGAGACAGGGAAAGAGACAGAGACAGAGACAGAGACAGAGACAGAGACAGAGACAGTGACAGAGACAGAGACAGAGACGTAGACAAAGACGGAGGCAAAGACGGAGACAAAGACGGAGACAAATATGGAGGCACAGACGGAGACAAATACAGAGACAAAGGCGGTGACAAATATGGAGACAAAGACAGGCACAAAGACGGAGACAAAGACAGATACAAAGACGGAGACTAAGACGAAGACAAAGACGGAGGCAAAGACGGAGACAAAGACGGAGACAAAGATGGTTACACAGACGGATACAAATACGGAGACAAAGACAGGCACAAAGACGGAGACAAAGACGAAGGCAAAGACGGAGACAGAGTGTAATATAGAGATAGAGACAGAGACACAGACAGAGACAGAGACAGAGACAGAGACAGAGACAGAGACACAGGTGCATGAGACAAAGACCGAGACAAAGGGGCAGGAGACATGGACGGAGACAAAGACGATGACAAAGACGTAGCCAAAGACGTAGACAAAGACGGAGACAAAGACGGAGACAAAGATGGAGACAAAGGCAGAAACAAAGACGGAGACAGAGACAGAGACAGAGACAGAGACAGAGACTGAGACAGAGACAGAGACAGGGACAGAGACAGAGACAGAGACAGAGACAGAGATGGAGACAGAGACAGAGACAGAGACAGAGACTGAGACAGAGACAGAGACTGAGACTGAGACAGAGACAGAGATGGAGCCAGAGACATGGACAGAGACATGGACAGAGACAGAGGCAGAGACAGAGACAGAGACAGAGACAGAGACAGGGACAGAGACAGAGACAGAGACAGAGACAGAGATGGAGACAGAGACAGAGACAGAGACAGAGACTGAGACAGAGACAGAGACTGAGACTGAGACAGAGACAGAGATGGAGCCAGAGACAGAGACAGAGACAAAGACGGAGACGGAGACAGAGACAGGGACAGAGACAGAGACGGAGACAGCCACAGAGACAGAGACAGAGATGGAGACAGAGACAGAGACAGAGACAGAGACAGAGACAGAGACAGAGCCAGAGACAGAGACACAGACGGAGACAAAGACGGAGACGGAGACAGAGACAGGGACAGAGACAGAGGCAGAGACAGAGACAGAGACTGCGACAGAGACAGAGACAGAGATGGAGACAGAGACAGAGACAGAGACCGAGACAGAGACAGAGATGCAGACAGAGACAGAGACAGAGACAGAGACAGAGACAGAGACAGAGACAGAGACAGAGACAGAAACAGAGACAGAGACAGAGACACAGACAGAGACAGAGACAGAGACAGAGACAGAGACAGAGACAGAGACAGAGACAGAGACAGAGACACAGGTGCATGAGACACAGGTGCATGAGACAAAGACCGAGACAAAGGGGCAGGAGACATGGACGGAGACAAAACCGGTGACAAAGACGTAGACAAAGACGTAGACAAAGACGGAGACAAAGACGGAGACAAAGACGGTGACAAAGACGGAGACAAAGCCGGAGACGAAGAGGAAGACGAGGACGGGGACAAAGACGGAGACACGGACGGAGACAAAGACGGAGGCAAAGACGGAGACACAGACAGAGGCAGAGGCGGAGGCAGAGACACAGACAGAGTCAGAGACAGAGAAAGACGGGCATGAGACAGAGACCGAGACAAAGGGCCGGAGACACGGACGGAGACAAAGACGGAGACAAAGACGGTGACAACGACGGAGACAAAGACGGAGACAAAGAGGAAGACGAGGACGGAGACAAAGACAGAGACACAGACGGTGACAAAGACGTAGACAAAGACGCATACAAAGACGGAGACAAAGACGGAGACAAACACGGTGACAAAGACGGAGACAAAGGCGGAGACGAAGAGGAAGACGACGACGGAGACAAAGACGGAGACAATGGCGGAGACAAAGACGGAGACGAAGAGGAAGACGACGACGAAGACAAAGACGGAGACAAAGACGGAGACAGAGACAGAGGCAGAGGCGGAGACAGATACGGGAACAGAGACAGAGACAGAGATAGGGACAGAGGCAGAGACGGAGACAGAGACAGAGACAGAGGCAGAGACAGAGACAGAGACAGAGACAGAGGCAGAGACAGAGATGGAGCCAGAGACAGAGACAGAGGCAGAGACAGAGACCGAGACAGAAACAGAGGCAGAGACAGAGTCAGAGACAGAGACAGAGATGGAGACAGAGACAGAGACAGAGACAGAGACTGAGACAGAGACAGAGACTGAGACTGAGACAGAGATAGAGATGGAGCCAGAGACAGAGACAGAGACAGAGACAAAGACGGAGACGGAGACAGAGACAGGGACAGAGGCAGAGACGGAGACAGAGACAGAGACAGAGACAGAGACAGAGACAGAGACAGAGACAGAGACAGAGACAGAGACAGAGACAGAGACAGAGACAGAGACAGAGACAGAGACAGAGACAGAGACGTAGACAAAGACGGAGGCAAAGACGGAGACAAAGACGGAGACAAATATGGAGACACAGACGGAGACAAATACAGAGACAAAGGCGGTGACAAATATGGAGACAAAGACAGGCACAAAGACGGAGACAAAGACAGAGACAAAGACGGAGACTAAGACGAAGACAAAGACGGAGGCAAAGACGGAGACAAAGACGGAGACAAAGATGGTTACACAGACGGATACAAATACGGAGACAAAGACAGGCACAAAGGCGGAGACAAAGACGAAGGCAAAGACGGAGACAGAGTGTAATATAGAGACAGAGACAGAGACAGAGACAGAGACAAAGACGGAGACGGAGACAGAGACAGGGACAGAGACGGAGACAGAGACAGAGACATAGACAGAGACAGAGACAGAGACAGAGACAGGGACAGAGACAGAGACAGAGACAGAGACAGAGACAGAGACAGAGACAGAGACAGAGACAGAGACAGAGACAGAGACAGAGACAGAGACAGAGACAGAGACAGAGACAGAGACAGAGACAGAGACAGAGACAGAGACAGAGACAGAGACAGAGACAGAGACAGAGACAGAGACAGAGACGGATACGGAGACAGAGACGGGGACAGAGATGGAGACAGAGACAGAGACAAAGACGGAGACAGAGACAGAGACAGAGACAGAGACAGAGACAGGGACAGGGACAGAGACAGAGACAGAGACTGAGACAGAGACAGAGATGGAGCCAGAGACAGAGACAGAGACAGAGACGGAGACGGAGCAGAGACATGGACAGAGACATGGACAGAGACAGAGGCAGAGACAGAGACAGAGACAGAGACAGAGACAGAGACAGAGACAGGAACAGAGACAGAGACAGAGACAGAGACAGAGACAGAGATGGAGAAAGAGACAGAGACAGAGACAGAGACTGAGACAGAGACAGAGACTGAGACTGAGACTGAGACAGAGACAGAGATGGAGCCAGAGACAGAGACAGAGACAAAGACGGAGACGGAGACAGAGGCAGGGACAGAGACAGAGACAGAGACAAAGACGGAGACAGCCACAGAGACAGAGACAGAGATGGAGACAGAGACAGAGACAGAGACAGAGACAGAGACAGAGACAGAGATGGAGACAGAGACAGAGACAGAGACAGAGACAGAGACAGAGACGGTGACGGAGACAGACACGGGGACAGAGACAGAGACAGAGACAGAGATGGAGACAGAGACAGAGACAGAGACAGAGACTGAGACAGAGACAGAGACTGAGACTGAGACAGAGACAGAGATGGAGCCAGAGACAGAGACAGAGACAGAGACAAAGACGGAAACGGAGACAGAGACAGGGACAGAGACAGAGACGGAGACAAAGACAGAGACAGAGGCAGAGACAGAGACAGAGACAGAGACAGAGACAGAGACAGAGACAGAGACAGAGACAGAGACAGAGACAGAGACAGAGACAGAGACAGAGACAGAGACAGAGACAGAGACAGAGACAGAGACAGAGACAGAGACAGAGACAGAGACAGAGACAGAGACAGAGACAGAGACAGAGACAGAGACAGAGACGGATACGGAGACAGAGACGGGGACAGAGATGGAGACAGAGACAGAGACAAAGACGGAGACAGAGACAGAGACAGAGACAGAGACAGAGACAGGGACAGGGACAGAGACAGAGACAGAGACTGAGACAGAGACAGAGATGGAGCCAGAGACAGAGACAGAGACAGAGACGGAGACGGAGCAGAGACATGGACAGAGACATGGACAGAGACAGAGGCAGAGACAGAGACAGAGACAGAGACAGAGACAGAGACAGAGACAGGAACAGAGACAGAGACAGAGACAGAGACAGAGATGGAGAAAGAGACAGAGACAGAGACAGAGACTGAGACAGAGACAGAGACTGAGACTGAGACTGAGACAGAGACAGAGATGGAGCCAGAGACAGAGACAGAGACAAAGACGGAGACGGAGACAGAGGCAGGGACAGAGACAGAGACAGAGACAAAGACGGAGACAGCCACAGAGACAGAGACAGAGATGGAGACAGAGACAGAGACAGAGACAGAGACAGAGACAGAGACAGAGATGGAGACAGAGACAGAGACAGAGACAGAGACAGAGACAGAGACGGTGACGGAGACAGACACGGGGACAGAGACAGAGACAGAGACAGAGATGGAGACAGAGACAGAGACAGAGACAGAGACTGAGACAGAGACAGAGACTGAGACTGAGACAGAGACAGAGATGGAGCCAGAGACAGAGACAGAGACAGAGACAAAGACGGAAACGGAGACAGAGACAGGGACAGAGACAGAGACGGAGACAAAGACAGAGACAGAGGCAGAGACAGAGACAGAGACAGAGACAGAGACAGAGACAGAGACAGAGACAGAGACAGAGACAGAGACAGAGACGTAGACAAAGACGGAGGCAAAGACGGAGACAAAGACGGAGACAAATATGGAGACACAGAGGGAGACAAATACAGAGACAAAGGCGGTGACAAATATGGAGACAAAGACTGGCACAAAGACAGAGACAGAGACAGAGACAGAGACAGAGACAGAGACAGAGACGGAGACGGAGACAGAGACGGGGACAGAGATGGAGACAGAGACAGAGACAAAGACGGAGACAGAGACAGAGACAGAGACAGAGACAGAGACAGAGACAGAGACAGGGACAGGGACAGAGACAGAGACAGAGACTGAGACAGAGACAGAGATGGAGCCAGAGACAGAGACAGAGACAGAGACGGAGACGGAGCAGAGACATGGACAGAGACATGGACAGAGACAGAGGCAGAGACAGAGACAGAGACAGAGACAGAGACAGAGACAGGAACAGAGACAGAGACAGAGACAGAGACAGAGATGGAGAAAGAGACAGAGACAGAGACAGAGACTGAGACAGAGACAGAGACTGAGACTGAGACTGAGACAGAGACAGAGATGGAGCCAGAGACAGAGACAGAGACAAAGACGGAGACGGAGACAGAGGCAGGGACAGAGACAGAGACAGAGACAAAGACGGAGACAGCCACAGAGACAGAGACAGAGATGGAGACAGAGACAGAGACAGAGACAGAGACAGAGACAGAGACAGAGACAGAGACAGAGATGGAGACAGGGACAGAGACAGAGACAGAGACAGAGACAGAAACGGTGACGGAGACAGACACGGGGACAGAGGCAGAGACAGGGACAGAGACAGAGACAGAGACAGGGACTGGGACAGAGCCCGAAACAGAGGCAGAGACAGAGACATAGACAGAGACAGAGACAGAGACAGAGACAGAGACAGAGACGGAGACGGAGACAGAGACGGGGACAGAGACAGAGACTGAGACAGAGACAGAGACTGAGACAGAGACAGAGACAAGTAGGAAGACAAAGACGGAGACAAAGACGGATACAAAGACAGAGACAGAGACAGAGACAGAGACAGAGACAGAGACGGAGACAGAGACAGAGACTGAGACTGAGACTGAGACAGAGACAGAGACAGAGACAGAGACAGAGACAGAGACAGAGACAGAGACAGAGACAGAGACAGAGACAGGGACAGAGACAGAGACAGAGACAAAGACGGAGACAGCCACAGAGACAGAGACAGAGATGGAGACAGAGACATAGACAGAGATGGAGACAGAGACAGAGACAGAGACAGAGACAGAGACGGAGACGGAGACAGAGACAGAGACGGGGACAGAGACAGAGACAGGGACAGAGACAGAGACAGAGACAGGGACTGGGACAGAGCCCGAAACAGAGGCAGAGACAGAGACATAGACACAGACAGAGACAGAGGCGCATGAGACAAAGACCGAGACTGAGGAGCAGGAGACATGGACGGAGACAGATACAGAGATGGAGACAGAGACAGAGACAGAGACAGAGACAGAGACAGAGACAGAGACAGAGACAGAGACAGAGACAGAGACGGAGACGGAGACAGAGACGGGGACAGAGACAGAGGCAGAGACAGAGACAGAGACAGGCACAGAGACAGAGACAGAGACAGTGACAGAGACAGAAACAGAGACAGAGACGGAGACAGAGACAGAGACAGAGACAGAGACACAGACAGAGACAGAGACAGAGACAGAGACAGAGACAGAGACACAGGTGCATGAGACAAAGACCGAGACAAAGGGGCAGGAGACATGGACGGAGACAAACCGGTGACAAAGACGTAGACAAAGACGTAGACAAAGACGTAGACAAAGACGGAGACAAAGACGGTGACAAAGACGGAGACAAAGCCGGAGACGAAGAGGAAGACGAGGACGGGGACAAAGACGGAGACACGGACGGAGACAAAGACGGAGGCAAAGACGGAGACAGAGACAGAGGCAGAGGCGGAGACAGAGACACAGACAGAGACAGAGACAGAGAGAGACGCGCATGAGACAGAGACCGAGACAAAGGGCCGGAGACACGGACGGAGACAAAGACGGAGTCAAAGACTGTGACAACGACGGAGACAAAGACGGAGACAAAGAGGAAGACGAGGACGGAGACAAAGACAGAGACACAGACGGTGACAAAGACGTAGACAAAGACGTATACAAAGACGGAGACAAAGACGGAGACAAACACGGTGACAAAGACGGAGACAATGGCGGAGACGAAGAGGAAGACGACGACGGAGACAAAGACGGAGACAATGGCGGAGACAAAGACGGAGACGAAGAGGAAGACGACGACGAAGACAAAGACGGAGACAAAGACGGAGACAAAGACGGAGACAAAGACGGAGACAAAGACGGAGACAAAGACGGTGACAAAGACGGAGACAAAGCCGGAGACGAAGAGGAAGACGAGGACGGGGACAAAGACGGAGACACGGACGGAGACAAAGACAGAGGCAGAGACGTAGACAAAGACGGAGGCAAAGACGGAGACAAAGACGGAGACAAATATGGAGACACAGACGGCGACAAATACAGAGACAAAGGCGGTGACAAATATGGAGACAAAGACAGGCACAAAGACGGAGACAAAGACAGAGACAAAGACGGAGACTAAGACGAAGACAAAGACGGAGGCAAAGACGGAGACAAAGACGGAGACAAAGATGGTTACACAGACGGATACAAATACGGAGACAAAGACAGGCACAAAGACGGAGACAAAGACGAAGGCAAAGACGGAGACAGAGTGTAATATAGAGACAGAGACAGAGACAGAGACAGAGACAAAGACGGAGACGGAGACAGAGACAGGGACAGAGACAGAGACAGAGACAGAGACAGAGACAGAGACAGAGACAGAGACAGAGACAGAGACAGAGACAGAGACAGAGACAGAGACAGAGACAGGGACAGAGACAGAGACGGAGACGGAGACAGAGACGGGGACAGAGACAGAGACAGCGACAGAGACAGAGACTGAGACAGAGACAGAGACAGAGACAGAGACAGAGACAGAGACGGAGACGGAGACAGAGACGGGGACAGAGACAGAGACAGGGACAGAGACAGAGACGGAGACAGGGACCGGGACAGAGCCCGATACAGAGGCAGAGACAGACACATAGACAGACAGAGACAGAGGCGCATGAGACAAAGACCGAGACTGAGGGGCAGGAGACATGGACGGAGACAGATACAGAGATGGAGACAGAGACAGAGACAGAGACAGAGACAGAGACAGAGACAGAGACAGAGACAGATACAGAGACAGAGACAGAGACGTAGACAAAGACGGAGGCAAAGACGGAGACAAAGACGGAGACAAATATGGAGACACAGAGGGAGACAAATACAGAGACAAAGGCGGTGACAAATATGGAGACAAAGACAGGCACAAAGACGGAGACAAAGACAGAGACAAAGACGGAGACTAAGACGAAGACAAAGACGGAGGCAAAGACGGAGACAAAGACGGAGACAAAGATGGTTACACAGACGGATACAAATACGGAGACAAAGACAGGCACAAAGACGGAAACAAAGACGAAGGCAAAGATGGAGACAGAGTGTAATATAGAGACAGAGACAGAGACACAGACAGAGACAGAGACAGAGACAGAGACACAGGTGCATGAGACAAAGACCGAGACAAAGGGGCAGGAGACATGGACGGAGACAAAGACGATGACAAAGACGTAGCCAAAGACGTAGACAAAGACGTAGACAAAGACGGAGACAAAGACGGAGACAAAGATGGAGACAAAGACAGAGACAAAGACGGAGACAGAGACAGAGACAGAGACAGAGACAGAGACAGAGACTGGGACAGAGACAGAGACAGAGACAGAGACTGAGACAGAGACAGAGACTGAGACTGAGACTGAGACTGAGACAGAGACAGAGATGGAGCCAGAGACAGAGACAGAGACAAAGACGGAGACGGAGACAGAGACAGGGACAGAGACAGAGACAGAGACAAAGACGGAGACAGCCACAGAGACAGAGACAGAGATGGAGACAGAGACAGAGACAGAGACAGACATGGAGACAGAGACAGAGACAGAGACAGAGACAGAGACGGAGACGGAGACAGAGACGGGGACAGAGACAGAGACAGGGACAGAGACAGAGACAGAGACAGGGACTGGGACAGAGCCCGAAACAGAGGCAGAGACAGAGACATAGGCACAGACAGAGACAGAGGCGCATGAGACAAAGACCGAGACTGAGGGGCAGGAGACATGGACGGAGACAGATACAGAGATGGAGACAGAGACAGAGACAGAGTCAGAGACAGAGACAGAGACAGAGACAGAGACAGAGACGGCGACGGAGACAGAGACGGGGACAGAGACAGAGGCAGAGACAGAGACAGAGACAGGCACAGAGACAGAGACAGAGACAGTGACAGAGACAGAAACAGAGACAGAGACGGAGACACAGACAGAGACAGAGACAGAGAGAGACGCGCATGAGACAAAAACCGAGACAGAGGGGCAGGAGACATGGACGGAGACAAAGACGGAGACAAAGACGTAGACAAAGACAGGCACAAAGACGGAGACAAAGACGAAGACAAAGACGGAGACAGAGTGTAATATAGAGACAGAGACAGAGACACAGACAGAGACAGAGACAGGGACAGAGACAGAGACAGAGACACAGGTGCATGAGACAAAGACCGAGACAAAGGGGCAGGAGACATGGACGGAGACAAAGACGATGACAAAGACGTAGCCAAAGACGTAGACAAAGACGAAGACAAAGACGGAGACAAAGATGGAGACAAAGACAGAGACAAAGACGGAGACAGAGACAGAGACAGAGACAGAGACAGAGGCAGAGACAGAGACAGAGACAGAGACAGAGACAGAGACAGAGACAGAGACAGAGACAGAGACAGAGACAGAGACAGAGACAGAGACAGAGACAGAGACAGAGACAGAGACACAGGTGCATGAGACAAAGACCGAGACAAAGGGGCAGCAGACATGGACGGAGACAAAACCGGTGACAAGGACTTAGACAAAGACGTAGACAAAGACGGAGACAAAGACGGAGACAAAGACGGTGACAAAGACGGAGACAAAGCCGGAGACGAAGAATAAGACGAGGACGGGGACAAAGACGGAGACACGGACGGAGACAAAGACGGAGGCAAAGACGGAGACAGAGACAGAGGCAGAGGCGGAGACAGAGACACAGACAGAGACAGAGACAGAGAGAGACGCGCATGAGACAGAGACCGAGACAAAGGGCCGGAGACACGGACGGAGACAAAGACGGAGACAAAGACGGTGACAACGACGGAGACAAAGACGGAGACAAAGAGGAAGACGAGGATGGAGACAAAGACAGAGACACAGACGGTGACAAAGACGTAGACAAAGACGTATACAAAGACGGAGACAAACACGGAGACAAACACGGTGACAAAGACGGAGACAAAGGCGGAGACGAAGAGGAAGACGACGACGGAGACAAAGACGGAGACGAATAGGAAGACGACGACGAAGACAAAGACGGAGACAAAGACGGAGACAAAGACGGAGGCAAAGACGGAGACAAAGACGGTGACAAAGACGGAGACAAAGCCGGAGACGAAGAGGAAGACGAGGACGGGGACAAAGACGGAGAAACGGACGGAGACAAAGACAGAGGCAGAGACGTAGACAAAGACGGAGGCAAAGACGGAGACAAAGACGGAGGCAAAGACGGAGACAAAGACGGAGACAAATATGGAGACACAGACGGCGACAAATACAGAGACAAAGGCGGTGACAAATATGGAGACAAAGACAGGCACAAAGACGGAGACAAAGACAGAGACAAAGACGGAGACTAAGACGAAGACAAAGACGGAGGCAAAGACGGAGACAAAGACGGAGACAAAGATGGTTACACAGACGGATACAAATACGGAGACAAAGACAGGCACAAAGACGGAGACAAAGACGAAGGCAAAGACGGAGACAGAGTGTAATATAGAGACAGAGACAGAGACAGAGACAGAGACAGAGACAAAGACGGAGACGGAGACAGAGACAGGGACAGAGACAGAGACAGAGACAGAGTCAGAGACAGAGACAGAGACAGAGACAGAGACAGAGACAGAGACAGAGACAGGGACAGAGACAGAGACGGAGACGGAGACAGAGACGGGGACAGAGACAGAGACAGGGACAGAGACAGCGACAGAGACAGAGACCGAGACAGAGACAGAGATGGAGCCACAGACAGAGACAGAGACAGAGACGGAGTCGGAGCAGAGACATGGACAGAGACATAGACAGAGACAGAGGCAGAGACAGAGACAGAGACAGAGACAGAGACAGAGACAGAGACAGAGACAGAGACAGAGACAGAGACAGAGACAGAGACAGAGACAGAGACAGAGACAGAGACAGAGACAGAGACAGAGACGGAGACGGAGACAGAGACGGGGACAGAGACAGAGACAGGGACAGAGACAGAGACGGAGACAGGGACCGGGACAGAGCCCGATACAGAGGCAGAGACAGACACATAGACACAGACAGAGACAGAGGCGCATGAGACAAAGACCGAGACTGAGGGGCAGGAGACATGGACGGAGACAGATACAGAGATGGAGACAGAGACAGAGACAGAGACAGAGACAGAGACAGAGACAGAGACAGAGACAGAGACGGAGACGGAGACGGAGACAGAGACGGGGACAGAGACAGAGGCAGAGACAGAGACAGAGACAGGCACAGAGACAGGGACAGAGACAGAGACAGAGACAGAAACAGAGACAGAGACAGAGACACAGACAGAGACAGAGACAGAGAGAGACGCGCATGAGACAAAGACCGCGACAGAGGGGCAGGATACATGGACGGAGACAAAGACGGAGACAAAGACGTAGACAAAGACGGAGGCAAAGACGGAGACAAAGACGGAGACAAATATGGAGACACAGACGGAGACAAATACAGAGACAAAGGGGCAGGAGACATGGACGGAGACAAAGACGATGACAAAGACGTAGCCAAAGACGTAGACAAAGACGTAGACAAAGACGGAGACAAAGACGGAGACAAAGATGGAGACAAAGACAGAGACAAAGACGGAGACAGAGACAGAGACAGAGACAGAGACAGAGACTGGGACAGAGACAGAGATAGAGACAGAGACAGAGACAGGGACAGGGACAGAGACAGAGACAGAGACTGAGACAGAGACAGAGATGGAGCCAGAGACAGAGACAGAGACAGAGACGGAGACGGAGCAGAGACATGGACAGAGACATGGACAGAGACAGAGGCAGAGACAGAGGCAGAGACAGAGACAGAGACAGAGACAGAGACAGAGACAGAGACAGGAACAGAGACAGAGACAGAGACAGAGACAGAGACAGAGATGGAGACAGAGACAGAGACAGAGACAGAGACGGAGACAGAGACAGAGACTGAGACTGAGACTGAGACAGAGACAGAGATGGAGCCAGAGAGAGAGACAGAGACAAAGACGGAGACGGAGACAGAGACAGGGACAGAGACAGAGACAGAGACAAAGACGGAGACAGCCACAGAGACAGAGACAGAGACAGAGACAGAGACAGAGACGGAGACGGAGCAGAAACATGGACAGAGACATGGACAGAGACAGAGGCAGAGACAGAGACAGAGACAGAGACAGAGACAGAGACAGAGACAGAGACGGAGACGGAGACGGAGACAGAGACGGGGACAGAGACAGAGACTGAGACAGAGACAGAGACTGAGACAGAGACAGAGACAAGTAGGAAGACAAAGACGGAGACAAAGACGGATACAAAGACAGAGACAGAGACAGAGACAGAGACAGAGACAGAGACAGAGACAGAGACGGAGACAGAGACAGAGACTGAGACTGAGACTGAGACAGAGACAGAGACAGAGACAGAGACAGAGACAGAGACAGAGACAGAGACAGAGACAGGGACAGAGACAGAGACAGAGACAAAGACGGAGACAGCCACAGAGACAGAGACAGAGATGGAGACAGAGACAGAGACAGAGATGGAGACAGAGACAGAGACAGAGACAGAGACAGAGACGGAGACGGAGACAGAGACGGGGACAGAGACAGAGACAGGGACAGAGACAGAGACAGAGACAGGGACTGGGACAGAGCCCGAAACAGAGGCAGAGACAGAGACATAGACACAGACAGAGACAGAGGCGCATGAGACAAAGACCGAGACTGAGGGGCAGGAAACATGGACGGAGACAGAGACAGAGATGGAGACAGAGTCAGAGACAGAGACAGAGACAGAGACAGAGACAGAGACAGAGATGGAGACAGAGACAGAGACAGAGACAGAGACAGAGACAGAGACAGGGACAGAGACAGCGACAGAGACAGAGACTGAGACAGAGACAGAGATGGAGCCAGAGACAGAGACAGAGACAGAGACGGAGTCGGAGCAGAGACATGGACAGAGACAGAGACAGAGAGAGACGCGCATGAGACAGAGACCGAGACAAAGGGCCGGAGACACGGACGGAGACACAGACGGAGACAAAGACAGAGACACAGACGGTGACAAAGACGTAGACAAAGACGTATACAAAGACGGAGACAAAGACGGAGACAAACACGGTGACAAAGACGGAGACAAAGGCGGAGACGAAGAGGAAGACGACGACGGAGACAAAGACGGAGACAATGGCGGAGACAAAGACGGAGACGAAGAGGAAGACGACGACGAAGACAAAGACGGAGACAAAGACGGAGACAAAGACGTATACAAAGACGGAGACAAAGACGGAGACAAAGACGGTGACAAAGACGGAGACAAAGCCGGAGACGAAGAGGAAGACGAGGACGGGGACAAAGACGGAGACACGGACGGAGACAAAGACAGAGGCAGAGACGTAGACAAAGACGGAGGCAAAGACGGAGACAAAGACGGAGACAAATATGGAGACACAGACGGCGACAAATACAGAGACAAAGGCGGTGACAAATATGGAGACAAAGACAGGCACAAAGACGGAGACAAAGACAGAGACAAAGACGGAGACTAAGACGAAGACAAAGACGTAGACAAAGACGGAGACAAAGACGGAGACAAAGACGGTGACAAAGACGGAGACAAAGCCGGAGACGAAGAGGAAGACGAGGACGGGGACAAAGACGGAGACACGGACGGAGACAAAGACGGAGGCAAAGACGGAGACAGAGACAGAGGCAGAGGCGGAGACAGAGACACAGACAGAGACAGAGACAGAGAGAGACGCGCATGAGACAGAGACCGAGACAAAGGGCCGGAGACACGGACGGAGACAAAGACGCAGACAAAGACGGTGACAACGACGGAGACAAAGACGGAGACAAAGAGGAAGACGAGGACGGAGACAAAGACAGAGACACAGACGGTGACAAAGACGTAGACAAAGACGTATACAAAGACGGAGACAAAGACGGAGACAAACACGGTGACAAAGACGGAGACAAAGGCGGAGACGAAGAGGAAGACGACGACGGAGACAAAGACGGAGACAATGGCGGAGACAAAGACGGAGACGAAGAGGAAGACGACGACGAAGACAAAGACGGAGACAAAGACGGAGACAAAGACGGAGACAAAGACGGAGACAAAGACGATGACAAAGACGGAGACAAAGCCGGAGACGAAGAGGAAGACGAGGACGGGGACAAAGACGGAGACACGGACGGAGACAAAGACAGAGGCAGAGACGTAGACAAAGACGGAGGCAAAGACGGAGACAAAGACGGAGACAAATATGGAGACACAGAGGGAGACAAATACAGAGACAAAGGCGGTGACAAATATGGAGAAAAAGACAGGCACAAAGACGGAGACAAAGACAGAGACAAAGACGGAGACTAAGACGAAGACAAAAACGGAGGCAAAGACGGAGACAAAGACGGAGACAAAGATGGTTACACAGACGGATACAAATACGGAGACAAAGACAGGCACAAAGACGGAAACAAAGACGAAGGCAAAGATGGAGACAGAGTGTAATATAGAGACAGAGACAGAGACACAGACAGAGACAGAGACAGAGACAGAGACACAGGTGCATGAGACAAAGACCGAGACAAAGGGGCAGGAGACATGGACGGAGACAAAGACGATGACAAAGACGTAGACAAAGACGTAGACAAAGACGTAGACAAAGACGGAGACAAAGACGGAGACAAAGATGGAGACAAAGACAGAGACAAAGACGGAGACAGAGACAGAGACAGAGACAGAGACAGAGACTGGGACAGAGACAGAGACAGAGACAGAGACTGAGACAGAGACAGAGACTGAGACTGAGACTGAGACAGAGACAGAGATGGAGCCAGAGACAGAGACAGAGACAAAGGCGGAGACGGAGACAGAGACAGGGACAGAGACAGAGACAGAGACAAAGACGGAGACAGCCACAGAGACAGAGACAGAGATGGAGACAGAGACAGAGACAGAGACAGAGATGGAGACAGAGACAGAGACAGAGACAGAGACAGAGACGGAGACGGAGACAGAGACGGAGACGGAGACAGAGACGGGGACAGAGACAGAGACAGAGACAGGGACAGAGACAGAGACAGAGACAGGGACTGGGACAGAGCCCGAAACAGAGGCAGAGACAGAGACATAGACACAGGCAGAGACAGAGGCGCATGAGACAAAGACCGAGACTGAGGCGCAGGAGACATGGACGGAGACAGAGACAGAGATGGAGACAGAGACAGAGACAGAGACAGAGACAGTGACAGAGACAGAGACAGAGCAAGAGATGGAGACAGAGACAGAGACAGAGACAGAGACAGAGACGGAGACGGAGACAGAGACGGGGACAGAGACAGAGACAGGGACAGAGACAGAGACAGAGACAGGGACTGGGACAGAGCCCGAAACAGAGGCAGAGACAGAGACATAGACACAGACAGAGACAGAGGCGCATGAGACAAAGACCGAGACTGAGGGGCAGGAGACATGGACGGAGACAGATACAGAGATGGAGACAGAGACAGAGACAGAGACAGAGACAGAGACAGAGACAGAGACAGAGACAGAGACAGAGACGGAGACGGAGGCAGAGACGGGGACAGAGACAGAGGCAGAGACAGAGACAGAGACAGGCACAGAGACAGAGACAGAGACAGTGACAGAGACAGAAACAGAGACAGAGACGGAGACACAGACAGAGACAGAGACAGAGAGAGACGCGCATGAGACAAAAACCGAGACAGAGGGGCAGGAGACATGGACGGAGACAAAGACGGAGACAAAGACGTAGACAAAGACAGGCACAAAGACGGAGACACAGGTGCATGAGACAAAGACCGAGACAAAGGGGCAGGAGACATGGACGGAGACAAAGACGATGACAAAGACGTAGCCAAAGACGTAGACAAAGACGAAGACAAAGACGGAGACAAAGATGGAGACAAAGACAGAGACAAAGACGGAGACAGAGACAGAGACAGAGACAGAGACAGAGACAGAGGCAGAGACAGAGACAGAGACAGAGACAGAGACAGAGACAGAGACAGAGACAGAGACAGAGACAGAGACAGAGACAGAGACAGAGACAGAGACACAGGTGCATGAGACAAAGACCGAGACAAAGGGGCAGGAGACATGGACGGAGACAAAACCGGTGACAAGGACGTAGACAAAGACGTAGACAAAGACGGAGACAAAGACGGAGGCAAAGACGGTGACAAAGACGGAGACAAAGCCGGAGACGAAGAATAAGACGAGGACGGGGACAAAGACGGAGACACGGACGGAGACAAAGACGGAGGCAAAGACGGAGACAGAGACAGAGGCAGAGGCGGAGACAGAGACACAGACAGAGACAGAGACAGAGAGAGACGCGCATGAGACAGAGACCGAGACAAAGGGCCGGAGACACGGACGGAGACAAAGACGGAGACAAAGACGGTGACAACGACGGAGACAAAGACGGAGACAAAGAGGAAGACGAGGACGGAGACAAAGACAGAGACACAGACGGTGACAAAGACGTAGACAAAGACGTATACAAAGACGGAGACAAAGACGGAGACAAACACGGTGACAAAGACGGAGACAAAGGCGGAGACGAAGAGGAAGACGACGACGGAGACAAAGACGGAGACAATGGCGGAGACAAAGACGGAGACGAAGAGGAAGACGACGACGAAGACAAAGACGGAGACAAAGACGGAGACAAAGACGGAGACAAAGACGGAGAAACGGACGGAGACAAAGACTGAGGCAGAGACGTAGACAAAGACGGAGGCAAAGACGGAGACAAAGACGGAGACAAATATGGAGACACAGACGGCGACAAATACAGAGACAAAGGCGGTGACAAATATGGAGACAAAGACAGGCACAAAGACGGAGACAAAGACAGAGACAAAGACGGAGACTAAGACGAAGACAAAGACGGAGGCAAAGACGGAGACAAAGACAGAGACAAAGATGGTTACACAGACGGATACAAATACGGAGACAAAGACAGGCACAAAGACGGAGACAAAGACGAAGGCAAAGACGGAGACAGAGTGTAATATAGAGACAGAGACAGAGACAGAGACAGAGACAAAGACGGAGACGGAGACAGAGACAGGGACAGAGACAGAGACAGAGACAGAGACAGAGACAGAGACAGAGACAGAGACAGAGACAGAGACAGGGACAGAGACAGAGACGGAGACGGAGACAGAGACGGGGACAGAGATGGAGACGGAGACAGAGACGGGGACAGAGACAGAGACTGAGACAGAGACAGAGACTGAGACAGAGACAGAGACAAGTAGGAAGACAAAGACGGAGACAAAGACGGATACAAAGACAGAGACAGAGACAGAGACAGAGACAGAGACAGAGACAGAGACGGAGACAGAGACAGAGACTGAGACTGAGACTGAGACAGAGACAGAGACAGAGACAGAGACAGAGACAGAGACAGAGACAGAGACAGAGACAGGGACAGAGACAGAGACAGAGACAGAGACAAAGACGGAGACAGCCACAGAGACAGAGACAGAGATGGAGACAGAGACAGAGACAGAGATGGAGACAGAGACAGAGACAGAGACAGAGACAGAGACGGAGACGGAGACAGAGACGGGGACAGAGACAGAGACAGGGACAGAGACAGAGACAGAGACAGAGACAGGGACTGGGACAGAGCTCGAAACAGTGGCAGAGACAGAGACATAGACACAGACAGAGACAGAGGCGCATGAGACAAAGACCGAGACTGAGGAGCAGGAGACATGGACGGAGACAGATACAGAGATGGAGACAGAGACAGAGACAGAGACAGAGACAGAGACAGAGACAGAGACAGAGACAGAGACAGAGACAGAGACGGAGACGGAGACAGAGACGGGGACAGAGACAGAGGCAGAGACAGAGACAGAGACAGGCACAGAGACAGAGACAGAGACAGTGACAGAGACAGAAACAGAGACAGAGACGGAGACAGAGACAGAGACAGAGACAGAGACACAGACAGAGACAGAGACAGAGACAGAGACACAGGTGCATGAGACAAAGACCGAGACAAAGGGGCAGGAGACATGGACGGAGACAAACCGGTGACAAAGACGTAGACAAAGACGTAGACAAAGACGGAGACAAAGACGGAGACAAAGACGGTGACAAAGACGGAGACAAAGCCGGAGACGAAGAGGAAGACGAGGACGGGGACAAAGACGGAGACACGGACGGAGACAAAGACGGAGGCAAAGACGGAGACAGAGACAGAGGCAGAGGCGGAGACAGAGACACAGACAGAGACAGAGACAGAGAGAGACGCGCATGAGACAGAGACCGAGACAAAGGGCCGGAGACACGGACGGAGACAAAGACGGAGACAAAGACGGTGACAACGACGGAGACAAAGACGGAGACAAAGAGGAAGACGAGGACGGAGACAAAGACAGAGACACAGACGGTGACAAAGACGTAGACAAAGACGTATACAAAGACGGAGACAAAGGCGGAGACAAACACGGTGACAAAGACGGAGACAAAGGCGGAGACGAAGAGGAAGACGACGACGGAGACAAAGACGGAGACAGTGGCGGAGACAAAGACGGAGACGAAGAGGAAGACGACGACGAAGACAAAGACGGAGACAAAGACGGAGACAAAGACGGAGACAAAGACGGAGACAAAGACGGTGACAAAGACGGAGACAAAGCCGGAGACGAAGAGGAAGACGAGGACGGGGACAAAGACGGAGACACGGACGGAGACAAAGACAGAGGCAGAGACGTAGACAAAGACGGAGGCAAAGACGGAGACAAAGACGGAGACAAATATGGAGACACAGACGGCGACAAATACAGAGACAAAGGCGGTGACAAATATGGAGACAAAGACAGGCACAAAGACGGAGACAAAGACAGAGACAAAGACGGAGACTAAGACGAAGACAAAGACGGAGGCAAAGACGGAGACAAAGACGGAGACAAAGATGGTTACACAGACGGATACAAATACGGAGACAAAGACAGGCACAAAGACGGAGACAAAGACGAAGGCAAAGACGGAGACAGAGTGTAATATAGAGACAGAGACAGAGACAGAGACAGAGACAAAGACGGAGACGGAGACAGCGACAGGGACAGAGACAGAGACAGAGACAGAGACAGAGACAGAGACAGAGACAGAGACAGAGACAGAGACAGAGACAGAGACAGGGACAGAGACAGAGACGGAGACGGAGACAGAGACGGGGACAGAGACAGAGACAGGGACAGAGACAGCGACAGAGACAGAGACTGAGACAGAGACAGAGATGGAGCCAGAGACAGAGACAGAGACAGAGACGGAGTCGGAGCAGAGACATGGACAGAGACATGGACAGAGACAGAGGCAGAGACAGAGACAGAGACAGAGACAGAGACAGAGACAGAGACAGAGACAGAGACAGAGACAGAGACAGAGACAGAGACAGAGACAGAGACAGAGACAGAGACGAAGACGGAGACAGAGACGGGGACAGAGACAGAGACAGGGACAGAGACAGAGACGGAGACAGGGACCGGGACAGAGCCCGATACAGAGGCAGAGACAGACACATAGACACAGACAGAGACAGAGGCGCATGAGACAAAGACCGAGACTGAGGGGCAGGAGACATGGACGGAGACAGATACAGAGATGGAGACAGAGACAGAGACAGAGACAGAGGCAGAGACAGAGACAGAGACAGAGACAGAGACAGAGACAGGAACAGAGACAGAGACAGAGACAGAGACAGAGATGGAGACAGAGACAGAGACAGAGACAGAGACGGAGACAGAGACAGAGACTGAGACTGAGACAGAGACAGAGATGGAGCCAGAGACAGAGACAGAGACAAAGACGGAGACGGAGACAGAGACAGGGACAGAGACAGAGACAGAGACAAAGACGGAGACAGCCACAGAGACAGAGACAGAGACAGAGACAGAGACAGAGACGGAGACGGAGCAGAAACATGGACAGAGACATGGACAGAGACAGAGGCAGAGACAGAGACAGAGACAGAGACAGAGACAGAGACAGAGACAGAGACAGAGACGGAGACGGAGACAGAGACGGGGACAGAGACAGAGACTGAGACAGAGACAGAGACTGAGACAGAGACAGAGACAAGTAGGAAGACAAAGACGGAGACAAAGACGGATACAAAGACAGAGACAGAGACAGAGACAGAGACAGAGACAGAGACAGAGACAGAGACGGAGACAGAGACAGAGACTGAGACTGAGACTGAGACAGAGACAGAGACAGAGACAGAGACAGAGACAGAGACAGAGACAGGGACAGAGACAGAGACAGAGACAGAGACAAAGACGGAGACAGCCACAGAGACAGAGACAGAGATGGAGACAGAGACAGAGACAGAGATGGAGACAGAGACAGAGACAGAGACAGAGACAGAGACGGAGACGGAGACAGAGACGGGGACAGAGACAGAGACACGGACAGAGACAGAGACAGAGACAGGGACTGGGACAGAGCTCGAAACAGTGGCAGAGACAGAGACATAGACACAGACAGAGACAGAGGCGCATGAGACAAAGACCGAGACTGAGGAGCAGGAGACATGGACGGAGACAGATACAGAGATGGAGACAGAGACAGAGACAGAGACAGAGACAGAGACAGAGACAGAGACAGAGACAGAGACAGAGACAGAGACGGAGACGGAGACAGAGACGGGGACAGAGACAGAGGCAGAGACAGAGACAGAGACAGGCACAGAGACAGAGACAGAGACAGTGACAGAGACAGAAACAGAGACAGAGACGGAGACAGAGACAGAGACAGAGACAGAGACACAGACAGAGACAGAGACAGAGACAGAGACACAGGTGCATGAGACAAAGACCGAGACAAAGGGGCAGGAGACATGGACGGAGACAAACCGGTGACAAAGACGTAGACAAAGACGTAGACAAAGACGGAGACAAAGACGGAGACAAAGACGGTGACAAAGACGGAGACAAAGCCGGAGACGAAGAGGAAGACGAGGACGGGGACAAAGACGGAGACACGGACGGAGACAAAGACGGAGGCAAAGACGGAGACAGAGACAGAGGCAGAGGCGGAGACAGAGACACAGACAGAGACAGAGACAGAGAGAGACGCGCATGAGACAGAGACCGAGACAAAGGGCCGGAGACACGGACGGAGACAAAGACGGAGACAAAGACGGTGACAACGACGGAGACAAAGACGGAGACAAAGAGGAAGACGAGGACGGAGACAAAGACAGAGACACAGACGGTGACAAAGACGTAGACAAAGACGTATACAAAGACGGAGACAAAGGCGGAGACAAACACGGTGACAAAGACGGAGACAAAGGCGGAGACGAAGAGGAAGACGACGACGGAGACAAAGACGGAGACAGTGGCGGAGACAAAGACGGAGACGAAGAGGAAGACGACGACGAAGACAAAGACGGAGACAAAGACGGAGACAAAGACGGAGACAAAGACGGAGACAAAGACGGTGACAGAGACAAAGACAGAGACAGAGACAGAGACAGAGACAGAGACAGAGACAGAGACGGAGACGGAGCAGAAACATGGACAGAGACATGGACAGAGACAGAGGCAGAGACAGAGACAGAGACAGAGACAGAGACAGAGACAGAGACAGAGACAGAGGCAGAGACAGAGACTGAGACAGAGACAAAGACAGAGACAGAGACGGAGACAGAGACAGAGACAGAGGAATAGACAGAGACAGAGACAGAAACAGCGACAGGCACAGGGAGAGGGACAGGGTCAGGGACAGAGACAGAGGAATAGACAGAGACAGAGACAGAAACAGCGACAGGCACAGGGAGAGGGACAGGGACAGAGACAGAGACAGAGACAGAGACAGAGACAGAGACAGAGACGGAGACAGAGACAGAGGCAGAGACAGAGACAGAGACAGAGACAGAGACAGAGACAGAGACAGAGACAGAGACAGAGACAGGGACAGAGACAGAGACAGAGACAGAGACAGAGACAGAGAGAGAGACAGAGACGTAGACAGAGACAGAGACAGAGACAGAGACGGAGGCAGAGACAGAGACAGAGACAGAGACAGAGACAGAGACAGAGACAGAGACAGAGACAGAGACAGAGACAGAGACAAAGACAGAGAGAGAGTCAGAGACAGAGACAGAGACGGAGACAAAGACCGAGACAGACGCAGGGACTGAGACAGAGGCAGAGACAGCGACAGAGACAGAGATAGAGACAGGGCAGAGACAGAAGCAGAGACAGAGACAGAGACAGAGACAGAGACAGAGACAGAGACAGAGACAGAGACAGAGACAGAGACAGAGACAGAGACAGAGACAGAGACAGAGACAGAGACGGAGACAAAGACCTAGACAGACGCAGGGACTGAGACAGAGGCAGAGACAGCGACAGAGACAGAGATAGAGACAGGGCAGAGACAGAGGCAGAGACAGGGACAGAGACAGAGACAGAGACAGAGACAGAGACAGAGACAGACACAGAGACTGAGACGCAGGCAGAGACAGAGACAGAGACAGTGACAGAGACAGAGACAGAGGCAGAGACAGAGACTGAGACAGAGACAAAGACAGAGACAGCGACGGAGACAGAGACAGAGACAGAGGAATAGACAGAGACAGAGACAGAAACAGCGACAGGCACAGGGAGAGGGACAGGGTCAGAGACAGAGACAGAGGAATAGACAGAGACAGAGACAGAAACAGCGACAGGCACAGGGAGCGTGACAGGGACAGAGACAGAGACAGAGACAGAGACAGAGTCAGAGACAGAGACAGAGACAGAGACAGAGACAGAGACAGAGACAGAGACAGAGACAGAGACAGAGACAGAGACAGAGACAGAGACAGAGACAGAGACAGAGACAAAGACCGAGACAGAGGGGCAGGAGACATGGACGGAGACAAAGACGGAGACAAAGGCGTAGACAAAGACGGAGGCAAAGACGGAGACTAAGACGGAGACAAATATGGAGACACAGACGGAGACAAATACAGAGACAAAGGCGGTGACAAATATGGAGACAAAGACAGGCACAAAGACGGAGACAAAGACAGAGACAAAGACGGAGACTAAGACGAAGACAAAGACGGAGGCAAAGACGGAGACAAAGACGGAGACAAAGATGGTTACACAGACGGATACAAATACGGAGACAAAGACAGGCACAAAGACGGAGACAAAGACGAAGACAAAGACGGAGACAGAGTGTAATATAGAGACAGAGACAGAGACACAGACAGAGACAGAGACAGAGACAGAGACAGAGACACAGGTGCATGAGACAAAGACCGACACAAAGGGGCAGGAGACATGGACGGAGACAAAGACGATGACAAAGACGTAGCCAAAGACGTAGACAAAGACGGAGACAAAGACGGAGACAAAGATGGAGACAAAGACAGAGACAAAGACGGAGACAGAGACAAAGACAGAGACAGAGACAGAGACAGAGACAGAGACAGAGACAGAGACAGAGACAGAGACAGAGACAGAGACACAGGTGCATGAGACACAGGTGCATGAGACAAAGACCGAGCCAAAGGGGCAGGAGACATGGACGGAGACAAAACCGGTGACAAAGACGTAGACAAAGACGTAGACAAAGACGGAGACAAAGACGGAGACAAAGACGGTGACAAAGACGGAGACAAAGCCGGAGACGAAGAGGAAGACGAGGACGGGGACAAAGACGGAGACACGGACGGAGACAAAGACGGAGGCAAAGACGGAGACACAGACAGAGGCAGAGGCGGAGGCAGAGACACAGACAGAGTCAGAGGCAGAGAGAGACGCGCATGAGACAGAGACCGAGACAAAGGGCCGGAGACACGGACGGAGACAAAGACGGAGACAAAGACGGTGACAACGACGGAGACAAAGACGGAGACAAAGAGGAAGACGAGGACGGAGACAAAGACAGAGACACAGACGGTGACAAAGACGTAGACAAAGACGCATACAAAGACGGAGACAAAGACGGAGACAAACACGGTGACAAAGACGGAGACAAAGGCGGAGACGAAGAGGAAGACGACGACGGAGACAAAGACGGAGACAATGGCGGAGACAAAGACGGAGACGAAGAGGAAGACGACGACGAAGACAAAGACGGAGACAAAGACGGAGACAGAGACAGAGGCAGAGGCGGAGACAGATACGGGAACAGAGACAGAGACAGAGATAGGGACAGAGGCAGAGACGGAGACAGAGACAGAGACAGAGGCAGAGACAGAGACAGAGACAGAGGCAGAGACAGAGATGGAGCCAGAGACAGAGACAGACGCAGAGACAGAGACAGAGACAGAAACAGAGGCAGAGACAGAGTCAGAGACAGAGACAGAGATGGAGACAGGGACAGAGACAGAGACAGAGACTGAGACAGAGACAGAGACTGAGACTGAGACAGAGACAGAGATGGAGCCAGAGACAGAGACAGAGACAGAGACAAAGACGGAGACAGAGACAGGGACAGAGGCAGAGACGGAGACAGAGACAGAGACAGAGACAGAGACAGAGACAGAGACAGAGACAGAGACAGAGACAGAGACAGAGACAGGGACAGAGACAGAGACAGAGACAGAGACAGAGACAGAGACAGAGACAGAGACACAGACAGAGACAGAGACAGAGACAGAGACAGAGACAGAGACACAGACAGAGACGTAGACAAAGACGGAGGCAAAGACGGAGAAAAAGACGTAGACAAAGACGGAGACAAAGACGGAGACAAAGACGGTGACAAAGACGGAGACATAGCCGGAGACGAAGAGGAAGACGAGGACGGGGACAAAGACGGAGACACGGACGGAGACAAAGACGGAGGCAAAGACGGAGACAGAGACAGAGGCAGAGGCGGAGACAGAGACACAGACAGAGACAGAGACAGAGAGAGACGCGCATGAGACAGAGACCGAGACAAAGGGCCGGAGACACGGACGGAGACAAAGACGGAGACAAAGACGGTGACAACGACGGAGACAAAGAGGAAGACGAGGACGGAGACAAAGACAGAGACACAGACGGTGACAAAGACGTAGACAAAGACGTATACAAAGACGGAGACAAAGGCGGAGACAAACACGGTGACAAAGACGGAGACAAAGGCGGAGACGAAGAGGAAGACGACGACGGAGACAAAGACGGCGACAGTGGCGGAGACAAAGACGGAGACGAAGAGGAAGACGACGACGAAGACAAAGACGGAGACAAAGACGGAGACAAAGACGGAGACAAAGACGGAGACAAAGACGGTGACAGAGACAAAGACAGAGACAGAGACAGAGACAGAGACAGAGACAGAGACAGAGACGGAGACGGAGCAGAAACATGGACAGAGACATGGACAGAGACAGAGGCAGAGACAGAGACAGAGACAGAGACAGAGGCAGAGACAGAGACTGAGACAGAGACAAAGACAGAGACAGAGACGGAGACAGAGACAGAGACAGAGGAATAGACAGAGACAGAGACAGAAACAGCGACAGGCACAGGGAGAGGGACAGGGTCAGAGACAGAGACAGAGGAATAGACAGAGACAGAGACAGAAACAGCGACAGGCACAGGGAGAGGGACAGGGACAGAGACAGAGACAGAGACAGAGACAGAGACAGAGACAGAGACGGAGACAGAGACAGAGGCAGAGACAGAGACAGAGACAGAGACAGAGACAGAGACAGAGACAGAGACAGAGACAGGGACAGAGACAGAGACAGAGACAGAGACAGAGACAGAGAGAGAGACAGAGACGTAGACAGAGACAGAGACAGAGACAGAGACGGAGGCAGAGACAGAGACAGAGACAGAGACAGAGACAGAGACAGAGACAGAGACAGAGACAGAGACAGAGACAAAGACAGAGAGAGAGACAGAGACAGAGACAGAGACGGAGACAAAGACCGAGACAGACGCAGGGACTGAGACAGAGGCAGAGACAGCGACAGAGACAGAGATAGAGACAGGGCAGAGACAGAAGCAGAGACAGAGACAGAGACAGAGACAGAGACAGAGACAGATACAGAGACAGAGACAGAGACAGAGACAGAGACAGAGACAGAGACAGAGACAGAGACAGAGACAGAGACAGAGACAGAGACAGAGACGGAGACAAAGACCTAGACAGACGCAGGGACTGAGACAGAGGCAGAGACAGCGACAGAGACAGAGATAGAGACAGGGCAGAGACAGAGGCAGAGACAGGGACAGAGACAGAGACAGAGACAGAGACAGAGACAGAGACAGAGACAGACACAGAGACTGAGACGCAGGCAGAGACAGAGACAGAGACAGTGACAGAGACAGAGACAGAGGCAGAGACAGAGACTGAGACAGAGACAAAGACAGAGACAGCGACGGAGACAGAGACAGAGACAGAGGAATAGACAGAGACAGAGACAGAAACAGCGACAGGCACAGGGAGAGGGACAGGGTCAGAGACAGAGACAGAGGAATAGACAGAGACAGAGACAGAAACAGCGACAG
>CAMAOD020000139.1:495000-497500 GCA_945859595.2 Megachile willughbiella
GACAGAGACAGAGACAGAGACAGAGACAGAGACAGAGACAGAGACAGAGACAGAGACAGAGACAGAGACAGAGGCAGCGACAGAGACAGAGACCGAGACAGACACAGAGGCTGCGACGCAGGCAGAGACAGAGACAGAGACAGTGACAGAGACAGAGACAGAGGCAGAGACAGAGACTGAGACAGAGACAAAGACAGAGACAGAGACGGAGACAGAGACAGAGACAGAGGAATAGACAGAGACAGAGACAGAAACAGCGACAGGCACAGGGAGAGGGACAGGGTCAGAGACAGAGACAGAGGAATAGACAGAGACAGAGACAGAAACAGCGACAGGCACAGGGAGAGGGACAGGGACAGAGACAGAGACAGAGACAGAGACAGAGACAGAGACAGAGACGGAGACAGAGACAGAGGCAGAGACAGAGACAGAGACAGAGACAGAGACAGAGACAGAGACAGAGACAGAGACAGGGACAGAGACAGAGACAGAGACAGAGACAGAGACAGAGAGAGAGACAGAGACGTAGACAGAGACAGAGACAGAGACAGAGACGGAGGCAGAGACAGAGACAGAGACAGAGACAGAGACAGAGACAGAGACAGAGACAGAGACAGAGACAAAGACAGAGAGAGAGACAGAGACAGAGACAGAGACGGAGACAAAGACCGAGACAGACGCAGGGACTGAGACAGAGGCAGAGACAGCGACAGAGACAGAGATAGAGACAGGGCAGAGACAGAAGCAGAGACAGAGACAGAGACAGAGACAGAGACAGAGACAGAGACAGAGACAGAGACAGAGACAGAGACAGAGACAGAGACAGAGACAGAGACAGAGACAGAGACAGAGACGGAGACAAAGACCTAGACAGACGCAGGGACTGAGACAGAGGCAGAGACAGCGACAGAGAGAGAGATAGAGACAGGGCAGAGACAGAGGCAGAGACAGGGACAGAGACAGAGGCAGAGACAGGGACAGAGACAGAGACAGAGACAGAGACAGAGACAGAGACAGAGACAGACACAGAGACTGAGACGCAGGCAGAGACAGAGACAGAGACAGTGACAGAGACAGAGACAGAGGCAGAGACAGAGACTGAGACAGAGACAAAGACAGAGACAGCGACGGAGACAGAGACAGAGACAGAGGAATAGACAGAGACAGAGACAGAAACAGCGACAGGCACAGGGAGAGGGACAGGGTCAGAGACAGAGACAGAGGAATAGACAGAGACAGAGACAGAAACAGCGACAGGCACAGGGAGCGTGACAGGGACAGAGACAGAGACAGAGACAGAGACAGAGTCAGAGACAGAGACAGAGACAGAGACAGAGACAGAGACAGAGACAGAGACAGAGACAGAGACAGAGACAGAGACAGAGACAGAGACAGAGACAAAGACCGAGACAGAGGGGCAGGAGACATGGACGGAGACAAAGACGGAGACAAAGGCGTAGACAAAGACGGAGGCAAAGACGGAGACTAAGACGGAGACAAATATGGAGACACAGACGGAGACAAATACAGAGACAAAGACAGGCACAAAGACGGAGACAAAGACGAAGACAAAGACGGAGACAGAGTGTAATATAGAGACAGAGACAGAGACACAGACAGAGACAGAGACAGAGACAGAGACAGAGACACAGGTGCATGAGACAAAGACCGACACAAAGGGGCAGGAGACATGGACGGAGACAAAGACGATGACAAAGACGTAGCCAAAGACGTAGACAAAGACGGAGACAAAGACGGAGACAAAGATGGAGACAAAGACAGAGACAAAGACGGAGACAGAGACAAAGACAGAGACAGAGACAGAGACAGAGACAGAGACAGAGACAGAGACAGAGACAGAGACAGAGACACAGGTGCATGAGACACAGGTGCATGAGACAAAGACCGAGCCAAAGGGGCAGGAGACATGGACGGAGACAAAACCGGTGACAAAGACGTAGACAAAGACGTAGACAAAGACGGAGACAAAGACGGAGACAAAGACGGTGACAAAGACGGAGACAAAGCCGGAGACGAAGAGGAAGACGAGGACGGGGACAAAGACGGAGACACGGACGGAGACAAAGACGGAGGCAAAGACGGAGACACAGACAGAGGCAGAGGCGGAGGCAGAGACACAGACAGAGTCAGAGACAGAGAGAGACGCGCATGAGACAGAGACCGAGACAAAGGGCCGGAGACACGGACGGAGACAAAGACGGAGACAAAGACGGTGACAACGACGGAGACAAAGACGGAGACAAAGAGGAAGACGAGGACGGAGACAAAGACAGAGACACAGACGGTGACAAAGACGTAGACAAAGACGCATACAAAGACGGAGACAAAGACGGAGACAAACACGGTGACAAAGACGGAGACAAAGGCGGAGACGAAGAGGAAGACGACGACGGAGACAAAGACGGAGACAATGGCGGAGACAAAGACGGAGACGAAGAGGAAGACGACGACGAAGACAAAGACGGAGACAAAGACGGAG
>CAMAOD020000139.1:507500-510000 GCA_945859595.2 Megachile willughbiella
GACAGAGACAGAGACAGAGACAGAGACAGAGACAGAGACAGAGACAGAGACAGAGACAGAGACAGAGATAGAGACAGAGACAGAGACAAAGACCGAGACAGAGGGGCAGGAGACATGGACGGAGACAAAGACGGAGACAAAGGCGTAGACAAAGACGGAGGCAAAGACGGAGACTAAGACGGAGACAAATATGGAGACACAGACGGAGACAAATACAGAGACAAAGGCGGTGACAAATATGGAGACAAAGACAGGCACAAAGACGGAGACAAAGACAGAGACAAAGACGGAGACTAAGACGAAGACAAAGACGGAGGCAAAGACGGAGACAAAGACGGAGACAAAGATGGTTACACAGACGGATACAAATACGGAGACAAAGACAGGCACAAAGACGGAGACAAAGACGAAGACAAAGACGGAGACAGAGTGTAATATAGAGACAGAGACAGAGACACAGACAGAGACAGAGACAGAGACAGAGACAGAGACACAGGTGCATGAGACAAAGACCGAGACAAAGGGGCAGGAGACATGGACGGAGACAAAGACGATGACAAAGACGTAGCCAAAGACGTAGACAAAGACGGAGACAAAGACGGAGACAAAGATGGAGACAAAGACAGAGACAAAGACAGAGACAAAGACGGAGACAGAGACAAAGACAGAGACAGAGACAGAGACAGAGACAGAGACAGAGACAGAGACAGAGACACAGGTGCATGAGACACAGGTGCATGAGACAAAGACCGAGCCAAAGGGGCAGGAGACATGGACGGAGACAAAACCGGTGACAAAGACGTAGACAAAGACGTAGACAAAGACGGAGACAAAGACGGAGACAAAGACGGTGACAAAGACGGAGACAAAGCCGGAGACGAAGAGGAAGACGAGGACGGGGACAAAGACGGAGACACGGACGGAGACAAAGACGGAGGCAAAGACGGAGACACAGACAGAGGCAGAGGCGGAGGCAGAGACACAGACAGAGTCAGAGACAGAGAGAGACGCGCATGAGACAGAGACCGAGACAAAGGGCCGGAGACACGGACGGAGACAAAGACGGAGACAAAGACGGTGACAACGACGGAGACAAAGACGGAGACAAAGAGGAAGACGAGGACGGAGACAAAGACAGAGACACAGACGGTGACAAAGACGTAGACAAAGACGCATACAAAGACGGAGACAAAGACGGAGACAAACACGGTGACAAAGACGGAGACAAAGGCGGAGACGAAGAGGAAGACGACGACGGAGACAAAGACGGAGACAATGGCGGAGACAAAGACGGAGACGAAGAGGAAGACGACGACGAAGACAAAGACGGAGACAAAGACGGAGACAGAGACAGAGGCAGAGGCGGAGACAGATACGGGAACAGAGACAGAGACAGAGATAGGGACAGAGGCAGAGACGGAGACCGAGACAGAGACAGAGGCAGAGACAGAGACAGAGACAGAGGCAGAGACAGAGATGGAGCCAGAGACAGAGACAGACGCAGAGACAGAGACAGAGACAGAAACAGAGGCAGAGACAGAGTCAGAGACAGAGACAGAGATGGAGACAGGGACAGAGACAGAGACAGAGACTGAGACAGAGACAGAGACTGAGACTGAGACAGAGACAGAGATGGAGCCAGAGACAGAGACAGAGACAGAGACAAAGACGGAGACAGAGACAGGGACAGAGGCAGAGACGGAGACAGAGACAGAGACAGAGACAGAGACAGAGACAGAGACAGAGACAGAGACAGAGACAGAGACAGAGACAGAGACAGAGACAGAGACAGAGACAGAGACAGAGACAGAGACAGAGACAGAGACAGAGACACAGACAGAGACAGAGACAGAGACAGAGACAGAGACAGAGACACAGACAGAGACGTAGACAAAGACGGAGGCAAAGACGGAGAAAAAGACGTAGACAAAGACGGAGACAAAGACGGAGACAAAGACGGTGACAAAGACGGAGACATAGCCGGAGACGAAGAGGAAGACGAGGACGGGGACAAAGACGGAGACACGGACGGAGACAAAGACGGAGGCAAAGACGGAGACAGAGACAGAGGCAGAGGCGGAGACAGAGACACAGACAGAGACAGAGATGGAGACAGAGACAGAGACAGAGACAGAGACAGAGACTGAGATAGAGATGGAGACAGAGACAGAGACAGAGACAGAGACAGAGACAGAGACAGAGACAGAGACAGAGACAGAGACTGAGACTGAGACAGAGACAGAGATGGAGCCAGAGACAGAGACAGAGACAGAGACAGAGACAGGGACAGGGACAGAGACTGAGACAGAGACTGAGACAGAGACAGAGATGGAGCCAGAGACAGAGACAGAGACGGTGACGGTGACGGAGCAGAGACATGGACAGAGACATGGACAGAGACAGAGGCAGAGACAGAGACAGAGACAGAGACAGAGACAGAGATGGAGACAGAGACAGAGACAGAGACAGAGACAGAGACTGAGACAGAGACAGAGACTGA
>CAMAOD020000139.1:520000-572500 GCA_945859595.2 Megachile willughbiella
ATGGAGACAAAGACAGAGACAAAGACGGAGACAGAGACAGAGACAGAGACAGAGACAGAGACAGAGACAGAGACAGAGACAGAGACAGAGACACAGGTGCATGAGACACAGGTGCATGAGACAAAGACCGAGACAAAGGGGCAGGAGACATGGACGGAGACAAAACCGGTGACAAAGACGTAGACAAAGACGTAGACAAAGACGGAGACAAAGACGGAGACAAAGACGGTGACAAAGACGGAGACAAAGCCGGAGACGAAGAGGAAGACGAGGACGGGGACAAAGACGGAGACACGGACGGAGACAAAGACGGAGGCAAAGACGGAGACACAGACAGAGGCAGAGGCGGAGGCAGAGACACAGACAGAGTCAGAGACAGAGAAAGACGGGCATGAGACAGAGACCGAGACAAAGGGCCGGAGACACGGACGGAGACAAAGACGGAGACAAAGACGGTGACAACGACGGAGACAAAGACGGAGACAAAGAGGAAGACGAGGACGGAGACAAAGACAGAGACACAGACGGTGACAAAGACGTAGACAAAGACGCATACAAAGACGGAGACAAAGACGGAGACAAACACGGTGACAAAGACGGAGACAAAGGCGGAGACGAAGAGGAAGACGACGACGGAGACAAAGACGGAGACAATGGCGGAGACAAAGACGGAGACGAAGAGGAAGACGACGACGAAGACAAAGACGGAGACAAAGACGGAGACAGAGACAGAGGCAGAGGCGGAGACAGATACGGGAACAGAGACAGAGACAGAGATAGGGACAGAGGCAGAGACGGAGACAGAGACAGAGACAGAGGCAGAGACAGAGACAGAGACAGAGACAGAGGCAGAGACAGAGATGGAGCCAGAGACAGAGACAGAGGCAGAGACAGAGACCGAGACAGAAACAGAGACAGAGACAGAGACAGAGTCAGAGACAGAGACAGAGATGGAGACAGAGACAGAGACAGAGACAGAGACTGAGACAGAGACAGAGACTGAGACTGAGACAGAGATAGAGATGGAGCCAGAGACAGAGACAGAGACAGAGACAAAGACGGAGACGGAGACAGAGACAGGGACAGAGGCAGAGACGGAGACAGAGACAGAGACAGAGACAGAGACAGGAACAGAGACAGAGACAGAGACAGAGACAGAGATGGAGAAAGAGACAGAGACAGAGACAGAGACAGAGACAGAGACTGAGACAGAGACAGAGATGGAGCCAGAGACAGAGACAGGGACTGGGACAGAGCCCGAAACAGAGGCAGAGACAGAGACATAGACACAGACAGAGACAGAGGCGCATGAGACAAAGACCGAGACTGAGGGGCAGCAGACATGGACGGAGACAGAGACAGAGATGGAGACAGAGACAGAGACAGAGACAGAGACAGAGACAGAGACAGAGACAAAGACAGAGACGGAGACGGAGCAGAGACATGGACAGAGACATGGACAGAGACAGAGGCAGAGACAGAGACAGAGACAGAGACAGAGACAGAGACAGAGACAGAGACAGAGACAGAGACAGAGACAGAGACAGAGACAGAGACAGAGATGGAGACAGAGACAGAGACAGAGACAGAGACTGAGACAGAGACAGAGACTGAGACTGAGACAGAGACAGAGATGGAGCCAGAGACAGAGACAGAGACAGAGACAAAGACGGAAACGGAGACAGAGACAGGGACAGAGACAGAGACGGAGACAAAGACAGAGACAGAGGCAGAGACAGAGACAGAGACAGAGACAGAGACAGAGACAGAGACAGAGACAGAGACAGAGACAGAGACAGAGACAGAGACAGAGACGTAGACAAAGACGGAGGCAAAGACGGAGACAAAGACGGAGACAAATATGGAGACACAGAGGGAGACAAATACAGAGACAAAGGCGGTGACAAATATGGAGACAAAGACTGGCACAAAGACAGAGACAGAGACAGAGACAGAGACAGGAACAGAGACAGAGACAGAGACAGAGACAGAGATGGAGAAAGAGACAGACACAGAGACAGAGACTGAGACAGAGACAGAGACTGAGACTGAGACTGAGACAGAGACAGTGATGGAGCCAGAGACAGAGACAGAGACAAAGACGGAGACGGAGACAGAGGCAGGGACAGAGACAGAGACAGAGACAAAGACGGAGACAGCCACAGAGACAGAGACAGAGATGGAGACAGAGACAGAGACAGAGACAGAGACAGAGACAGAGACAGAGACAGAGACAGAGATGGAGACAGGGACAGAGACAGAGACAGAGACAGAGACAGAAACGGTGACGGAGACAGACACGGGGACAGAGGCAGAGACAGGGACAGAGACAGAGACAGAGACAGGGACTGGGACAGAGCCCGAAACAGAGGCAGAGACAGAGACATAGACAGAGACAGAGACAGAGACAGAGACAGAGACAGAGACGGAGACGGAGACAGAGACGGGGACAGAGACAGAGACTGAGACAGAGACAGAGACTGAGACAGAGACAGAGACAAGTAGGAAGACAAAGACGGAGACAAAGACGGATACAAAGACAGAGACAGAGACAGAGACAGAGACAGAGACAGAGACGGAGACAGAGACAGAGACTGAGACTGAGACTGAGACAGAGACAGAGACAGAGACAGAGACAGAGACAGAGACAGAGACAGAGACAGAGACAGAGACAGAGACAGAGACAGGGACAGAGACAGAGACAGAGACAAAGACGGAGACAGCCACAGAGACAGAGACAGAGATGGAGACAGAGACATAGACAGAGATGGAGACAGAGACAGAGACAGAGACAGAGACAGAGACGGAGACGGAGACAGAGACAGAGACGGGGACAGAGACAGAGACAGGGACAGAGACAGAGACAGAGACAGGGACTGGGACAGAGCCCGAAACAGAGGCAGAGACAGAGACATAGACACAGACAGAGACAGAGGCGCATGAGACAAAGACCGAGACTGAGGAGCAGGAGACATGGACGGAGACAGATACAGAGATGGAGACAGAGACAGAGACAGAGACAGAGACAGAGACAGAGACAGAGACAGAGACAGAGACAGAGACAGAGACGGAGACGGAGACAGAGACGGGGACAGAGACAGAGGCAGAGACAGAGACAGAGACAGGCACAGAGACAGAGACAGAGACAGTGACAGAGACAGAAACAGAGACAGAGACGGAGACAGAGACAGAGACAGAGACAGAGACACAGACAGAGACAGAGACAGAGACAGAGACAGAGACAGAGACAGAGACAGAGACACAGGTGCATGAGACAAAGACCGAGACAAAGGGGCAGGAGACATGGACGGAGACAAACCGGTGACAAAGACGTAGACAAAGACGTAGACAAAGACGTAGACAAAGACGTAGACAAAGACGGAGACAAAGACGGTGACAAAGACGGAGACAAAGCCGGAGACGAAGAGGAAGACGAGGACGGGGACAAAGACGGAGACACGGACGGAGACAAAGACGGAGGCAAAGACGGAGACAGAGACAGAGGCAGAGGCGGAGACAGAGACACAGACAGAGACAGAGACAGAGAGAGACGCGCATGAGACAGAGACCGAGACAAAGGGCCGGAGACACGGACGGAGACAAAGACGGAGTCAAAGACGGTGACAACGACGGAGACAAAGACGGAGACAAAGAGGAAGACGAGGACGGAGACAAAGACAGAGACACAGACGGTGACAAAGACGTAGACAAAGACGTATACAAAGACGGAGACAAAGACGGAGACAAACACGGTGACAAAGACGGAGACAATGGCGGAGACGAAGAGGAAGACGACGACGGAGACAAAGACGGAGACAATGGCGGAGACAAAGACGGAGACGAAGAGGAAGACGACGACGAAGACAAAGACGGAGACAAAGACGGAGACAAAGACGGAGACAAAGACGGAGACAAAGACGGAGACAAAGACGGTGACAAAGACGGAGACAAAGCCGGAGACGAAGAGGAAGACGAGGACGGGGACAAAGACGGAGACACGGACGGAGACAAAGACAGAGGCAGAGACGTAGACAAAGACGGAGGCAAAGACGGAGACAAAGACGGAGACAAATATGGAGACACAGACGGCGACAAATACAGAGACAAAGGCGGTGACAAATATGGAGACAAAGACAGGCACAAAGACGGAGACAAAGACAGAGACAAAGACGGAGACTAAGACGAAGACAAAGACGGAGGCAAAGACGGAGACAAAGACGGAGACAAAGATGGTTACACAGACGGATACAAATACGGAGACAAAGACAGGCACAAAGACGGAGACAAAGACGAAGGCAAAGACGGAGACAGAGTGTAATATAGAGACAGAGACAGAGACAGAGACAGAGACAAAGACGGAGACGGAGACAGAGACAGGGACAGAGACAGAGACAGAGACAGAGACAGAGACAGAGACAGAGACAGAGACAGAGACAGAGACAGAGACAGAGACAGGGACAGAGACAGAGACGGAGACGGAGACAGAGACGGGGACAGAGACAGAGACAGGGACAGAGACAGAGACAGAGACAGGGACTGGGGCAGAGCCCGAAACAGAGGCAGAGACAGAGACATAGACACAGACAGAGACAGAGGCGCATGAGACAAAGACCGAGACTGAGGAGCAGGAGACATGGACGGAGACAGATACAGAGATGGAGACAGAGACAGAGACAGAGACAGAGACAGAGACAGAGACAGAGACAGAGACAGAGACAGAGACAGAGACGGAGACGGAGACAGAGACGGGGACAGAGACAGAGGCAGAGACAGAGACAGAGACAGGCACAGAGACAGAGACAGAGACAGTGACAGAGACAGAAACATAGACAGAGACGGAGACAGAGACAGAGACAGAGACAGAGACACAGACAGAGACAGAGACAGAGACAGAGACAGAGACAGAGACAGAGACACAGGTGCATGAGACAAAGACCGAGACAAAGGGGCAGGAGACATGGACGGAGACAAACCGGTGACAAAGACGTAGACAAAGACGTAGACAAAGACGTAGACAAAGACGGAGACAAAGACGGTGACAAAGACGGAGACAAAGCCGGAGACGAAGAGGAAGACGAGGACGGGGACAAAGACGGAGACACGGACGGAGACAAAGACGGAGGCAAAGACGGAGACAGAGACAGAGGCAGAGGCGGAGACAGAGACACAGACAGAGACAGAGACAGAGAGAGACGCGCATGAGACAGAGACCGAGACAAAGGGCCGGAGACACGGACGGAGACAAAGACGGAGTCAAAGACGGTGACAACGACGGAGACAAAGACGGAGACAAAGAGGAAGACGAGGACGGAGACAAAGACAGAGACACAGACGGTGACAAAGACGTAGACAAAGACGTATACAAAGACGGAGACAAAGACGGAGACAAACACGGTGACAAAGACGGAGACAATGGCGGAGACGAAGAGGAAGACGACGACGGAGACAAAGACGGAGACAATGGCGGAGACAAAGACGGAGACGAAGAGGAAGACGACGACGAAGACAAAGACGGAGGCAAAGACGGAGACAAAGACGGAGACAAAGATGGTTACACAGACGGATACAAATACGGAGACAAAGACAGGCACAAAGACGGAGACAAAGACGAAGGCAAAGACGGAGACAGAGTGTAATATAGAGACAGAGACAGAGACAGAGACAGAGACAAAGACGGAGACGGAGACAGAGACAGGGACAGAGACAGAGACAGAGACAGAGACAGAGACAGAGACAGAGACAGAGACAGAGACAGAGACAGAGACAGAGACAGAGACAGAGACAGAGACAGAGACAGGGACAGAGACAGAGACGGAGACGGAGACAGAGACGGGGACAGAGACAGAGACAGGGACAGAGACAGCGACAGAGACAGAGACTGAGACAGAGACAGAGATGGAGCCAGAGACAGAGACAGAGACAGAGACGGAGTCGGAGCAGAGACATGGACAGAGACATGGACAGAGACAGAGGCAGAGACAGAGACAGAGACAGAGACAGAGACAGAGACAGAGACAGAGACAGAGACGGAGACAGAGACAGAGACAGAGACAGAGACACAGACAGAGACAGAGACAGAGACAGGGGCAGAGACAGAGACACAGGTGCATGAGACAAAGACCGAGACAAAGGGGCAGGAGACATGGACGGAGACAAACCGGTGACAAAGACGTAGACAAAGACGTAGACAAAGACGGAGACAAAGACGGAGACAAAGACGGTGACAAAGACGGAGACAAAGCCGGAGACGAAGAGGAAGACGAGGACGGGGACAAAGACGGAGACACGGACGGAGACAAAGACGGAGGCAAAGACGGAGACAGAGACAGAGGCAGAGGCGGAGACAGAGACACAGACAGAGACAGAGACAGAGAGAGACGCGCATGAGACAGAGACCGAGACAAAGGGCCGGAGACACGGACGGAGACAAAGACGGAGACAAAGACGGTGACAACGACGGAGACAAAGACGGAGACAAAGAGGAAGACGAGGATGGAGACAAAGACAGAGACACAGACGGTGACAAAGACGTAGACAAAGACGTATACAAAGACGGAGACAAACACGGAGACAAACACGGTGACAAAGACGGAGACAAAGGCGGAGACGAAGAGGAAGACGACGACGGAGACAAAGACGGAGACAATGGCGGAGACAAAGACGGAGACGAAGAGGAAGACGACGACGAAGACAAAGACGGAGACAAAGACGGAGACAAAGACGGAGACAAAGACGGAGACAAAGACGGTGACAAAGACGGAGACAAAGCCGGAGACGAAGAGGAAGACGAGGACGGGGACAAAGACGGAGACACGGACGGAGACAAAGACAGAGGCAGACACGTAGACAAAGACGGAGGCAAAGACGGAGACAAAGACGGAGACAAATATGGAGACACAGACGGCGACAAATACAGAGACAAAGGCGGTGACAAATATGGAGACAAAGACAGGCACAAAGACGGAGACAAAGACAGAGACAAAGACGGAGACTAAGACGAAGACAAAGACGGAGGCAAAGACGGAGACAAAGACGGAGACAAAGATGGTTACACAGACGGATACAAATACGGAGACAAAGACAGGCACAAAGACGGAGACAAAGACGAAGGCAAAGACGGAGACAGAGTGTAATATAGAGACAGAGACAGAGACAGAGACAGAGACAAAGACGGAGACGGAGACAGAGACAGGGACAGAGACAGAGACAGGGACAGAGACAGCGACAGAGACAGAGACTGAGACAGAGACAGAGACAGAGACAGAGACAGAGACAGAGACAGAGACAGAGACAGAGACAGAGACAGGGACAGAGACAGAGACGGAGACGGAGACAGAGACGGGGACAGAGACAGAGACAGGGACAGAGACAGCGACAGAGACAGAGACTGAGACAGAGACAGAGATGGAGCCAGAGACAGAGACAGAGACAGAGACATGGACAGAGACATGGACAGAGACAGAGGCAGAGACAGAGACAGAGACAGAGACAGAGACAGAGACAGAGACAGAGACAGAGACAGAGACAGAGACACAGACAGAGACAGAGACAGAGAGAGACGCGCATGAGACAAAGACCGCGACAGAGGGGCAGGATACATGGACGGAGACAAAGACGGAGACAAAGACGTAGACAAAGACGGAGGCAAAGACGGAGACAAAGACGGAGACAAATATGGAGACACAGACGGAGACAAATACAGAGACAAAGGGGCAGGAGACATGGACGGAGACAAAGACGATGACAAAGACGTAGCCAAAGACGTAGACAAAGACGTAGACAAAGACGGAGACAAAGACGGAGACAAAGATGGAGACAAAGACAGAGACAAAGACGGAGACAGAGACAGAGACAGAGACAGAGACAGAGACTGGGACAGAGACAGAGATAGAGACAGAGACAGAGACAGGGACAGGGACAGAGACAGAGACAGAGACTGAGACAGAGACAGAGATGGAGCCAGAGACAGAGACAGAGACAGAGACGGAGACGGAGCAGAGACATGGACAGAGACATGGACAGAGACAGAGGCAGAGACAGAGGCAGAGACAGAGACAGAGACAGAGACAGAGACAGAGACAGGAACAGAGACAGAGACAGAGACAGAGACAGAGACAGAGATGGAGACAGAGACAGAGACAGAGACAGAGACGGAGACAGAGACAGAGACTGAGACTGAGACTGAGACAGAGACAGAGATGGAGCCAGAGAGAGAGACAGAGACAAAGACGGAGACGGAGACAGAGACAGGGACAGAGACAGAGACAGAGACAAAGACGGAGACAGCCACAGAGACAGAGACAGAGACAGAGACAGAGACAGAGACGGAGACGGAGCAGAAACATGGACAGAGACATGGACAGAGACAGAGGCAGAGACAGAGACAGAGACAGAGACAGAGACAGAGACAGAGACAGAGACAGAGACGGAGACGGAGACAGAGACGGGGACAGAGACAGAGACTGAGACAGAGACAGAGACTGAGACAGAGACAGAGACAAGTAGGAAGACAAAGACGGAGACAAAGACGGATACAAAGACAGAGACAGAGACAGAGACAGAGACAGAGACAGAGACAGAGACAGAGACAGAGACGGAGACAGAGACAGAGACTGAGACTGAGACTGAGACAGAGACAGAGACAGAGACAGAGACAGAGACAGAGACAGAGACAGAGACAGAGACAGAGACAGGGACAGAGACAGAGACAGAGACAAAGACGGAGACAGCCACAGAGACAGAGACAGAGATGGAGACAGAGACAGAGACAGAGATGGAGACAGAGACAGAGACAGAGACAGAGACAGAGACGGAGACGGAGACAGAGACGGGGACAGAGACAGAGACAGGGACAGAGACAGCGACAGAGACAGAGACTGAGACAGAGACAGAGATGGAGCCAGAGACAGAGACAGAGACAGAGACGGAGTCGGAGCAGAGACATGGACAGAGACATGGACAGAGACAGAGGCAGAGACAGAGACAGAGACAGAGACAGAGACAGAGACAGAGACGGAGACAGGGACAGAGACAGAGACAGAGACACAGACAGAGACAGAGACAGAGACAGAGACAGAGACAGAGACACAGGTGCATGAGACAAAGACCGAGACAAGGGGGCAGGAGACATGGACGTAGACAAACCGGTGACAAAGACGTAGACAAAGACGTAGACAAAGACGGAGACAAAGACGGAGACAAAGACGGTGACAAAGACGGAGACAAAGCCGGAGACGAAGAGGAAGACGAGGACGGGGACAAAGACGGAGACACGGACGGAGACAAAGACGGAGGCAAAGACGGAGACAGAGACAGAGGCAGAGGCGGAGACAGAGACACAGACAGAGACAGAGACAGAGAGAGACGCGCATGAGACAGAGACCGAGACAAAGGGCCGGAGACACGGACGGAGACAAAGACGCAGACAAAGACGGTGACAACGACGGAGACAAAGACGGAGACAAAGAGGAAGACGAGGACGGAGACAAAGACAGAGACACAGACGGTGACAAAGACGTAGACAAAGACGTATACAAAGACGGAGACAAAGACGGAGACAAAGACGGAGACAAACACGGTGACAAAGACGGAGACAAAGGCGGAGACGAAGAGGAAGACGACGACGGAGACAAAGACGGAGACAATGGCGGAGACAAAGACGGAGACGAAGAGGAAGACGACGACGAAGACAAAGACGGAGACAAAGACGGAGACAAAGACGGAGACAAAGACGGAGACAAAGACGATGACAAAGACGGAGACAAAGCCGGAGACGAAGAGGAAGACGAGGACGGGGACAAAGACGGAGACACGGACGGAGACAAAGACAGAGGCAGAGACGTAGACAAAGACGGAGGCAAAGACGGAGACAAAGACGGAGACAAATATGGAGACACAGAGGGAGACAAATACAGAGACAAAGGCGGTGACAAATATGGAGAAAAAGACAGGCACAAAGACGGAGACAAAGACAGAGACAAAGACGGAGACTAAGACGAAGACAAAAACGGAGGCAAAGACGGAGACAAAGACGGAGACAAAGATGGTTACACAGACGGATACAAATACGGAGACAAAGACAGGCACAAAGACGGAAACAAAGACGAAGGCAAAGATGCAGACAGAGTGTAATATAGAGACAGAGACAGAGACACAGACAGAGACAGAGACAGAGACAGAGACACAGGTGCATGAGACAAAGACCGAGACAAAGGGGCAGGAGACATGGACGGAGACAAAGACGATGACAAAGACGTAGCCAAAGACGTAGACAAAGACGTAGACAAAGACGGAGACAAAGACGGAGACAAAGATGGAGACAAAGACAGAGACAAAGACGGAGACAGAAACAGAGACAGAGACAGAGACAGAGACTGGGACAGAGACAGAGACAGAGACAGAGACTGAGACAGAGACAGAGACTGAGACTGAGACTGAGACAGAGACAGAGATGGAGCCAGAGACAGAGACAGAGACAAAGACGGAGACGGAGACAGAGACAGGGACAGAGACAGAGACAGAGACAAAGACGGAGACAGCCACAGAGACAGAGACAGAGATGGAGACAGAGACAGAGACAGAGACAGAGATGGAGACAGAGACAGAGACAGAGACAGAGACAGAGACGGAGACGGAGACAGAGACGGAGACGGAGACAGAGACGGGGACAGAGACAGAGACAGGGACAGAGACAGAGACAGAGACAAGGACTGGGACAGAGACAGGGACAGAGACAGAGACAGAGACAGAGACAAAGACGGAGACAGCCACAGAGACAGAGACAGAGATGGAGACAGAGACAGAGACTGAGACTGAGACTGAGACAGAGACAGAGACAGAGACAGAGACAGAGACAGAGACAGAGACAGAGACAGAGACAGGGACAGAGACAGAGACAGAGACAGAGACAAAGACGGAGACAGCCACAGAGACAGAGACAGAGATGGAGACAGAGACAGAGACAGAGACAGAGACAGAGACAGAGACACAGACAGAGACAGAGACAGAGACAGAGACACAGGTGCATGAGACAAAGACCGAGACAAAGGGGCAGGAGACATGGACGGAGACAAACCGGTGACAAAGACGTAGACAAAGACGTAGACAAAGACGGAGACAAAGACGGAGACAAAGACGGTGACAAAGACGGAGACAAAGCCGGAGACGAAGAGGAAGACGAGGACGGGGACAAAGACGGAGACACGGACGGAGACAAAGACGGAGGCAAAGACGGAGACAGAGACAGAGGCAGAGGCGGAGACAGAGACACAGACAGAGACAGAGACAGAGAGAGACGCGCATGAGACAGAGACCGAGACAAAGGGCCGGAGACACGGACGGAGACAAAGACGGAGACAAAGACGGTGACAACGACGGAGACAAAGACGGAGACAAAGAGGAAGACGAGGACGGAGACAAAGACAGAGACACAGACGGTGACAAAGACGTAGACAAAGACGTATACAAAGACGGAGACAAAGGCGGAGACAAACACGGTGACAAAGACGGAGACAAAGGCGGAGACGAAGAGGAAGACGACGACGGAGACAAAGACGGAGACAGTGGCGGAGACAAAGACGGAGACAAAGACGGAGACAAAGACGGTGACAAAGACGGAGACAAAGCCGGAGACGAAGAGGAAGACGAGGACGGGGACAAAGACGGAGACACGGACGGAGACAAAGACAGAGGCAGAGACGTAGACAAAGACGGAGGCAAAGACGGAGACAAAGACGGAGACAAATATGGAGACACAGACGGCGACAAATACAGAGACAAAGGCGGTGACAAATATGGAGACAAAGACAGGCACAAAGACGGAGACAAAGACAGAGACAAAGACGGAGACTAAGACGAAGACAAAGACGGAGGCAAAGACGGAGACAAAGACGGAGACAAAGATGGTTACACAGACGGATACAAATACGGAGACAAAGACAGGCACAAAGACGGAGACAAAGACGAAGGCAAAGGCGGAGACAGAGTGTAATATAGAGACAGAGACAGAGACAGAGACAGAGACAAAGACGGAGACGGAGACAGAGACAGGGACAGAGACAGAGACAGAGACAGAGACAGAGACAGAGACAGAGACAGAGACAGAGACAGAGACAGGGACAGAGGCAGAGACGGAGACGGAGACAGAGACGGGGACAGAGACAGAGACAGGGACAGAGACAGCGACAGAGACAGAGACTGAGACAGAGACAGAGATGGAGCCAGAGACAGAGACAGAGACAGAGACGGAGTCGGAGCAGAGACATGGACAGAGACATGGACAGAGACAGAGGCAGAGACAGAGACAGAGACAGAGACAGAGACAGAGACAGAGACAGAGACAGAGACAGAGACAGAGACAGAGACAGAGACAGAGACAGAGACGAAGACGGAGACAGAGACGGGGACAGAGACAGAGACAGGGACAGAGACAGAGACGGAGACAGGGACCGGGACAGAGCCCGATACAGAGGCAGAGACAGACACATAGACACAGACAGAGACAGAGGCGCATGAGACAAAGACCGAGACTGAGGGGCAGGAGACATGGACGGAGACAGATACAGAGATGGAGACAGAGACAGAGACAGAGACAGAGGCAGAGACAGAGACAGAGACAGAGACAGAGACAGAGACAGGAACAGAGACAGAGACAGAGACAGAGACAGAGATGGAGACAGAGACAGAGACAGAGACAGAGACGGAGACAGAGACAGAGACTGAGACTGAGACAGAGACAGAGATGGAGCCAGAGACAGAGACAGAGACAAAGACGGAGACGGAGACAGAGACAGGGACAGAGACAGAGACAGAGACAAAGACGGAGACAGCCACAGAGACAGAGACAGAGACAGAGACGGAGACGGAGCAGAAACATGGACAGAGACATGGACAGAGACAGAGGCAGAGACAGAGACAGAGACAGAGACAGAGACAGAGACAGAGACAGAGACGGAGACGGAGACAGAGACGGGGACAGAGACAGAGACTGAGACAGAGACAGAGACTGAGACAGAGACAGAGGCAAGTAGGAAGACAAAGACGGAGACAAAGACGGATACAAAGACAGAGACAGAGACAGAGACAGAGACAGAGACAGAGACAGAGACAGAGACGGAGACAGAGACAGAGACTGAGACTGAGACTGAGACAGAGACAGAGACAGAGACAGAGACAGAGACAGAGACAGAGACAGAGACAGAGACAGGGACAGAGACAGAGACAGAGACAGAGACAAAGACGGAGACAGCCACAGAGACAGAGACAGAGATGGAGACAGAGACAGAGACAGAGATGGAGACAGAGACAGAGACAGAGACAGAGACAGAGACGGAGACGGAGACAGAGACGGGGACAGAGACAGAGACAGGGACAGAGACAGAGACAGAGACAGGGACTGGGACAGAGCTCGAAACAGTGGCAGAGACAGAGACATAGACACAGACAGAGACAGAGGCGCATGAGACAAAGACCGAGACTGAGGAGCAGGAGACATGGACGGAGACAGATACAGAGATGGAGACAGAGACAGAGACAGAGACAGAGACAGAGACAGAGACAGAGACAGAGACAGAGACAGTGACAGAGACAGTGACAGAGACAGAAACAGAGACAGAGACGGAGACAGAGACAGAGACAGAGACAGAGACACAGACAGAGACAGAGACAGAGACAGAGACACAGGTGCATGAGACAAAGACCGAGACAAAGGGGCAGGAGACATGGACGGAGACAAACCGGTGACAAAGACGTAGACAAAGACGTAGACAAAGACGGAGACAAAGACGGAGACAAAGACGGTGACAAAGACGGAGACAAAGCCGGAGACGAAGAGGAAGACGAGGACGGGGACAAAGACGGAGACACGGACGGAGACAAAGACGGAGGCAAAGACGGAGACAGAGACAGAGGCAGAGGCGGAGACAGAGACACAGACAGAGACAGAGACAGAGAGAGACGCGCATGAGACAGAGACCGAGACAAAGGGCCGGAGACACGGACGGAGACAAAGACGGAGACAAAGACGGTGACAACGACGGAGACAAAGACGGAGACAAAGACGGAGACAAAGACGGAGACAAAGAGGAAGACGAGGACGGAGACAAAGACAGAGACACAGACGGTGACAAAGACGTAGACAAAGACGTATACAAAGACGGAGACAAAGGCGGAGACAAACACGGTGACAAAGACGGAGACAAAGGCGGAGACGAAGAGGAAGACGACGACGGAGACAAAGACGGAGACAGTGGCGGAGACAAAGACGGAGACGAAGAGGAAGACGACGACGAAGACAAAGACGGAGACAAAGACGGAGACAAAGACGGAGACAAAGACGGAGACAAAGACGGTGACAAAGACGGAGACAAAGCCGGAGACGAAGAGGAAGACGAGGGCGGGGACAAAGACGGAGACACGGACGGAGACAAAGACAGAGGCAGAGACGTAGACAAAGACGGAGGCAAAGACGGAGACAAAGACGGAGACAAATATGGAGACACAGACGGCGACAAATACAGAGACAAAGGCGGTGACAAATATGGAGACAAAGACAGGCACAAAGACGGAGACAAAGACAGAGACAAAGACGGAGACTAAGACGAAGACAAAGACGGAGGCAAAGACGGAGACAAAGACGGAGACAAAGATGGTTACACAGACGGATACAAATACGGAGACAAAGACAGGCACAAAGACGGAGACAAAGACGAAGGCAAAGACGGAGACAGCGTGTAACATAGAGACAGAGACAGAGACAGAGACAGAGACAAAGACGGAGACGGAGACAGAGACAGGGACAGAGACAGAGACAGAGACAGAGACAGAGACAGAGACAGAGACAGAGACAGAGACAGAGACAGAGACAGAGACAGGGACAGAGACAGAGACGGAGACGGAGACAGAGACGGGGACAGAGACAGAGACAGGGACAGAGACAGCGACAGAGACAGAGACTGAGACAGAGACAGAGATGGAGCCAGAGACAGAGACAGAGACAGAGACGGAGTCGGAGCAGAGACATGGACAGAGACATGGACAGAGACAGAGGCAGAGACAGAGACAGAGACAGAGACAGAGACAGAGACAGAGACAGAGACAGAGACAGAGACAGAGACAGAGACAGAGACAGAGACGGAGACGGAGACAGAGACGGGGACAGAGACAGAGACAGGGACAGAGACAGAGACGGAGACAGGGACCGGGACAGAGCCCGATACAGAGGCAGAGACAGACACATAGACACAGACAGAGACAGAGGCGCATGAGACAAAGACCGAGACTGAGGGGCAGGAGACATGGACGGAGACAGATACAGAGATGGAGACAGAGACAGAGACAGAGACAGAGACAGAGACAGAGACAGAGACGGAGACGGAGACAGAGCCGGGGACAGAGACAGAGGCAGAGACAGAGACAGAGACAGGCACAGAGACAGGGACAGAGACTGAGACAGAAACAGAGACAGAGACAGAGACACAGACAGAGACAGAGACAGAGAGAGACGCGCATGAGACAAAGACCGCGACAGAGGGGCAGGATACATGGACGGAGACAAAGACGGAGACAAAGACGTAGACAAAGACGGAGGCAAAGACGGAGACAAAGACGGAGACAAATATGGAGACACAGACGGAGACAAATACAGAGACAAAGGGGCAGGAGACATGGACGGAGACAAAGACGATGACAAAGACGTAGCCAAAGACGTAGACAAAGACGTAGACAAAGACGGAGACAAAGACGGAGACAAAGATGGAGACAAAGACAGAGACAAAGACGGAGGCAGAGACAGAGACAGAGACAGAGACAGAGACTGGGACAGAGACAGAGACAGAGACAGAGACAGAGACAGGGACAGGGACAGAGACAGAGACAGAGACTGAGACAGAGACAGAGATGGAGCCAGAGACAGAGACAGAGACAGAGACGGAGACGGAGCAGAGATATGGACAGAGACAGAGACAGAGACGGAGACGGAGCAGAAACATGGACAGAGACATGGACAGAGACAGAGGCAGAGACAGAGACAGAGACAGAGACAGAGACAGAGACAGAGACAGAGACGGAGACGGAGACAGAGACGGGGACAGAGACAGAGACTGAGACAGAGACAGAGACTGAGACAGAGACAGAGACAAGTAGGAAGACAAAGACGGAGACAAAGACGGATACAAAGACAGAGACAGAGACAGAGACAGAGACAGAGACAGAAACGGAGACAGAGACAGAGACTGAGACTGAGACTGAGACTGAGACAGAGACAGAGACAGAGACAGAGACAGAGACAGAGACAGAGACAGAGACAGAGACAGAGACAGGGACAGAGACAGAGACAGAGACAAAGACGGAGACAGCCACAGAGACAGAGACAGAGATTGAGACAGAGACAGAGACAGAGATGGAGACAGAGACAGAGACAGAGACAGAGACAGAGACGGAGACGGAGACAGAGACGGGGACAGAGACAGAGACAGGGACAGAGACAGAGACAAAGACAGGGACTGGGACAGAGCTCGAAACAGTGGCAGAGACAGAGACATAGACACAGACAGAGACAGAGGCGCATGAGACAAAGACCGAGACTGAGGAGCAGGAGACATGGGCGGAGACAGATACAGAGATGGAGACAGAGACAGAGACAGAGACAGAGACAGAGACAGAGACAGAGACAGAGACAGAGACAGAGACAGAGACGGAGACGGAGACAGAGACGGGGACAGAGACAGAGGCAGAGACAGAGACAGAGACAGGCACAGAGACAGAGACAGAGACAGTGACAGAGACAGAAACAGAGACAGAGACGGAGACAGAGACAGAGACAGAGACAGAGACACAGACAGAGACAGAGACAGAGACAGAGACAGAGACAGAGACACAGGTGCATGAGACAAAGACCGAGACAAAGGGGCAGGAGACATGGACGGAGACAAACCGGTGACAAAGACGTAGACAAAGACGTAGACAAAGACGGAGACAAAGACGGAGACAAAGACGGTGACAAAGACGGAGACAAAGCCGGAGACGAAGAGGAAGACGAGGACGGGGACAAAGACGGAGACACGGACGGAGACAAAGACGGAGGCAAAGACGGAGACAGGGACAGAGGCAGAGGCGGAGACAGAGACACAGACAGAGACAGAGACAGAGAGAGACGCGCATGAGACAGAGACCGAGACAAAGGGCCGGAGATACGGACGGAGACAAAGACGGAGACAAAGACGGTGACAACGACGGAGACAAAGACGGAGACGAAGAGGAAGACGAGGACGGAGACAAAGACAGAGACACAGACGGTGACAAAGACGTAGACAAAGACGTATACAAAGACGGAGACAAAGGCGGAGACAAACACGGTGACAAAGACGGTGACAAAGGTGGAGACGAAGAGGAAGACGACGACGGAGACAAAGACGGAGACAGTGGCGGAGACAAAGACGGAGACGAAGAGGAAGACGACGACGAAGACAAAGACGGAGACAAAGACGGAGACAAAGACGGAGACAAAGACGGAGACAAAGACGGAGACAAAGACGGTGACAAAGACGGAGACAAAGCCGGAGACGAAGAGGAAGACGAGGACGGGGACAAAGACGGAGACACGGACGGTGACAAAGACAGAGGCAGAGACGTAGACAAAGACGGAGGCAAAGACGGAGACAAAGACGGAGACAAATATGGAGACACAGACGGCGACAAATACAGAGACAAAGGCGGTGACAAATATGGAGACAAAGACAGGCACAAAGACGGAGACAAAGACAGAGACAAAGACGGAGACTAGGACGAAGACAAAGACGGAGGCAAAGACGGAGACAAAGACGGAGACAAAGATGGTTACACAGACGGATACAAATACGGAGACAAAGACAGGCACAAAGACGGAGACAAAGACGAAGGCAAAGACGGAGACAGAGTGTAACATAGAGACAGAGACAGAGACAGAGACAGAGACAAAGACGGAGACGGAGACAGAGACAGGGACAGAGACAGAGACAGAGACAGAGACAGAGACAGAGACAGAGACAGAGACAGAGACAGAGACAGAGACAGAGACAGAGACAGGGACAGAGACAGAGACGGAGACGGAGGCAGAGACGGGGACAGAGACAGAGACAGGGACAGAGACAGCGACAGAGACAGAGACTGAGACAGAGACAGAGATGGAGCCAGAGACAGAGACAGAGACAGAGACGGAGTCGGAGCAGAGACATGGACAGAGACATGGACAGAGACAGAGGCAGAGACAGAGACAGAGACAGAGACAGAGACAGAGACAGAGACGGAGACAGAGACAGAGACAGAGACAGAGACACAGACAGAGACAGAGACAGAGACAGAGACAGAGACAGAGACAGAGACAGAGACACAGGTGCATGAGACAAAGACCGAGACAAAGGGGCAGGAGACATGGACGGAGACAAACCGGTGACAAAGACGTAGACAAAGACGTAGACAAAGACGGAGACAAAGACGGAGACAAAGACGGTGACAAAGACGGAGACAAAGCCGGAGACGAAGAGGAAGACGAGGACGGGGACAAAGACGGAGACACGGACGGAGACAAAGACGGAGGCAAAGACGGAGACAGAGACAGAGGCAGAGGCGGAGACAGAGACACAGACAGAGACAGAGACAGAGAGAGACGCGCATGAGACAGAGACCGAGACAAAGGGCCGGAGACACGGACGGAGACAAAGACGGAGACAAAGACGGTGACAACGACGGAGACAAAGACGGAGACAAAGAGGAAGACGAGGACGGAGACAAAGACAGAGACACAGACGGTGACAAAGACGTAGACAAAGACGTATACAAAGACGGAGACAAAGACGGAGACAAACACGGTGACAAAGACGGAGACAAAGGCGGAGACGAAGAGGAAGACGACGACGGAGACAAAGACGGAGACAAAGACGGAGACAAAGACGGAGACAAAGACGGAGACAAAGACGGAGACAAAGACGGTGACATAGACGGAGACAAAGCCGGAGACGAAGAGGAAGACGAGGACGGGGACAAAGACGGAGACACGGACGGAGACAAAGACAGAGGCAGAGACGTAGACAAAGACGGAGGCAAAGACGGAGACAAAGACGGAGACAAAGACGGAGACAAAGATGGAGACAAAGACAGAGACAAAGACGGAGGCAGAGACAGAGACAGAGACAGAGACAGAGACTGGGACAGAGACAGAGACAGAGACAGAGACAGGGACAGGGACAGAGACAGAGACAGAGACTGAGACAGAGACAGAGATGGAGCCAGAGACAGAGACAGAGACAGAGACGGAGACGGAGCAGAGACATGGACAGAGACATGGACAGAGACAGAGGCAGAGACAGAGGCAGAGACAGAGACAGAGACAGAGACAGAGACAGAGACAGAGACAGAGACAGGAACAGAGACAGAGACAGAGACAGAGACAGAGATGGAGACAGAGACAGAGACAGAGACAGAGACGGAGACAGAGACAGAGACTGAGACTGAGACTGAGACAGAGACAGAGATGGAGCCAGAGACAGAGACAGAGACAAAGACGGAGACGGAGACAGAGACAGGGACAGAGACAGAGACAGAGACAAAGACGGAGACAGCCACAGAGACAGAGACAGAGACAGAGACAGAGACAGAGACGGAGACGGAGCAGAAACATGGACAGAGACATGGACAGAGACAGAGGCAGAGACAGAGACAGATACAGAGGCAGAGACAGAGACAGAGACAGAGACGGAGACGGAGACAGAGACCGGGACAGAGACAGAGACTGAGACAGAGACAGAGACTGAGACAGAGACAGAGACAAGTAGGAAGACAAAGACGGAGACAAAGACGGATACAAAGACAGAGACAGAGACAGAGACAGAGACAGAGACAGAGACAGAGACGGAGACAGAGACAGAGACTGAGACTGAGACTGAGACAGAGACAGAGACAGAGACAGAGACAGAGACAGAGACAGAGACAGAGACAGAGACAGAGACAGAGACAGGGACAGAGACAGAGACAGAGACAAAGACGGAGACAGCCACAGAGACAGAGACAGAGATGGAGACAGAGACAGAGACAGAGATGGAGACAGAGACAGAGACAGAGACAGAGACAGAGACGGAGACGGAGACAGAGACGGGGACAGAGACAGAGACAGGGACAGAGACAGAGACAAAGACAGGGACTGGGACAGAGCTCGAAACAGTGGCAGAGACAGAGATATAGACACAGACAGAGACAGAGGCGCATGAGACAAAGACCGAGACTGAGGAGCAGGAGACATGGGCGGAGACAGATACAGAGATGGAGACAGAGACAGAGACAGAGACAGAGACAGAGACAGAGACAGAGACAGAGACAGAGACAGAGACAGAGACAGAGACAGAGACAGAGACGGAGACGGAGACAGAGACGGGGACAGAGACAGAGGCAGAGACAGAGACAGAGACAGGCACAGAGACAGAGACAGAGACAGTGACAGAGACAGAAACAGAGACAGAGACGGAGACAGAGACAGAGACAGAGACAGAGACACAGACAGAGACAGAGACAGAGACAGAGACAGAGACAGAGACAGAGACAGAGACAGAGACAGAGACAGAGACAGAGACAGAGACAGAGACAGAGACAGAGACAGAGACAGGGACAGAGACAGAGACAGAGACAGAGACAGAGACAGAGACAGAGACAGAGACAGAGACAGGGACAGAGACAGAGACGGAGACGGAGACAGAGACGGGGACAGAGACAGAGACAGGGACAGAGACAGCGACAGAGACAGAGACTGAGACAGAGACAGAGATGGAGCCAGAGACAGAGACAGAGACAGAGACGGAGTCGGAGCAGAGACATGGACAGAGACATGGACAGAGACAGAGGCAGAGACAGAGACAGAGACAGAGACAGAGACAGAGACAGAGACAGAGACAGAGACAGAGACGGAGACAGAGACAGAGACAGAGACAGAGACACAGACAGAGACAGAGACAGAGACAGAGGCAGAGACAGAGACACAGGTGCATGAGACAAAGACCGAGACAAAGGGGCAGGAGACATGGACGGAGACAAACCGGTGACAAAGACGTAGACAAAGACGTAGACAAAGACGGAGACAAAGACGGAGACAAAGACGGTGACAAAGACGGAGACAAAGCCGGAGACGAAGAGGAAGACGAGGACGGGGACAAAGACGGAGACACGGACGGAGACAAAGACGGAGACGAAGAGGAAGACGACGACGAAGACAAAGACGGAGACAAAGACGGAGACAAAGACGGAGACAAAGACGGAGACAAAGACGGTGACAAAGACGGAGACAAAGCCGGAGACGAAGAGGAAGACGAGGACGGGGACAAAGACGGAGACACGGACGGAGACAAAGACAGAGGCAGACACGTAGACAAAGACGGAGGCAAAGACGGAGACAAAGACGGAGACAAATATGGAGACACAGACGGCGACAAATACAGAGACAAAGGCGGTGACAAATATGGAGACAAAGACAGGCACAAAGACGGAGACAAAGACAGAGACAAAGACGGAGACTAAGACGAAGACAAAGACGGAGGCAAAGACGGAGACAAAGACGGAGACAAAGATGGTTACACAGACGGATACAAATACGGAGACAAAGACAGGCACAAAGACGGAGACAAAGACGAAGGCAAAGACGGAGACAGAGTGTAATATAGAGACAGAGACAGAGACAGAGACAGAGACAAAGACGGAGACGGAGACAGAGACAGGGACAGAGACAGAGACAGGGACAGAGACAGCGACAGAGACAGAGACTGAGACAGAGACAGAGACAGAGACAGAGACAGAGACAGAGACAGAGACAGAGACAGAGACAGAGACAGGGACAGAGACAGAGACGGAGACGGAGACAGAGACGGGGACAGAGACAGAGACAGGGACAGAGACAGCGACAGAGACAGAGACTGAGACAGAGACAGAGATGGAGCCAGAGACAGAGACAGAGACAGAGACATGGACAGAGACATGGACAGAGACAGAGGCAGAGACAGAGACAGAGACAGAGACAGAGACAGAGACAGAGACAGAGACAGAGACAGAGACAGAGACAGAGACAGAGACAGAGACAGAGACAGAGACAGAGACAGAGACAGAGACAGAGACAGAGACAGAGACAGAGACAGAGACAGAGACAGAGACGGAGACGGAGACAGAGACGGGGACAGAGACAGAGACAGGGACAGAGACAGAGACGGAGACAGGGACCGGGACAGAGCCCGATACAGAGGCAGAGACAGACACATAGACACAGACAGAGACAGAGGCGCATGAGACAAAGACCGAGACTGAGGGGCAGGAGACATGGACGGAGACAGATACAGAGATGGAGACAGAGACAGAGACAGAGACAGAGACAGAGACAGAGACAGAGACAGAGACGGAGACGGAGACGGAGACAGAGACGGGGACAGAGACAGAGGCAGAGACAGAGACAGAGACAGGCACAGAGACAGGGACAGAGACAGAGACAGAGACAGAAACAGAGACCGAGACAGAGACACAGACAGAGACAGAGACAGAGAGAGACGCGCATGAGACAAAGACCGCGACAGAGGGGCAGGATACATGGACGGAGACAAAGACGGAGACAAAGACGTAGACAAAGACGGAGGCAAAGACGGAGACAAAGACGGAGACAAATATGGAGACACAGACGGAGACAAATACAGAGACAAAGGGGCAGGAGACATGGACGGAGACAAAGACGATGACAAAGACGTAGCCAAAGACGTAGACAAAGACGTAGACAAAGACGGAGACAAAGACGGAGACAAAGACGGAGACAAAGATGGAGACAAAGACAGAGACAAAGACGGAGACAGAGACAGAGACAGAGACAGAGACAGAGACTGGGACAGAGACAGAGATAGAGACAGAGACAGAGACAGGGACAGGGACAGAGACAGAGACAGAGACTGAGACAGAGACAGAGATGGAGCCAGAGACAGAGACAGAGACAGAGACGGAGACGGAGCAGAGACATGGACAGAGACATGGACAGAGACAGAGGCAGAGACAGAGGCAGAGACAGAGACAGAGACAGAGACAGAGACAGAGACAGGAACAGAGACAGAGACAGAGACAGAGACAGAGACAGAGATGGAGACAGAGACAGAGACAGAGACAGAGACGGAGACAGAGACAGAGACTGAGACTGAGACTGAGACAGAGACAGAGATGGAGCCAGAGAGAGAGACAGAGACAAAGACGGAGACGGAGACAGAGACAGGGACAGAGACAGAGACAGAGACAAAGACGGAGACAGCCACAGAGACAGAGACAGAGACAGAGACAGAGACAGAGACGGAGACGGAGCAGAAACATGGACAGAGACATGGACAGAGACAGAGGCAGAGACAGAGACAGAGACAGAGACAGAGACAGAGACAGAGACAGAGACGGAGACGGAGACAGAGACGGGGACAGAGACAGAGACTGAGACAGAGACAGAGACTGAGACAGAGACAGAGACAAGTAGGAAGACAAAGACGGAGACAAAGACGGATACAAAGACAGAGACAGAGACAGAGACAGAGACAGAGACAGAGACAGAGACAGAGACAGAGACAGAGACGGAGACAGAGACAGAGACTGAGACTGAGACTGAGACAGAGACAGAGACAGAGACAGAGACAGAGACAGAGACAGAGACAGAGACAGAGACAGGGACAGAGACAGAGACAGAGACAAAGACGGAGACAGCCACAGAGACAGAGACAGAGATGGAGACAGAGACAGAGACAGAGATGGAGACAGAGACAGAGACAGAGACAGAGACAGAGACGGAGACGGAGACAGAGACGGGGACAGAGACAGAGACAGGGACAGAGACAGCGACAGAGACAGAGACTGAGACAGAGACAGAGATGGAGCCAGAGACAGAGACAGAGACAGAGACGGAGTCGGAGCAGAGACATGGACAGAGACATGGACAGAGACAGAGGCAGAGACAGAGACAGAGACAGAGACAGAGACAGAGACAGAGACAGAGACGGAGACAGGGACAGAGACAGAGACAGAGACACAGACAGAGACAGAGACAGAGACAGAGACAGAGACAGAGACACAGGTGCATGAGACAAAGACCGAGACAAGGGGGCAGGAGACATGGACGTAGACAAACCGGTGACAAAGACGTAGACAAAGACGTAGACAAAGACGGAGACAAAGACGGAGACAAAGACGGTGACAAAGACGGAGACAAAGCCGGAGACGAAGAGGAAGACGAGGACGGGGACAAAGACGGAGACACGGACGGAGACAAAGACGGAGGCAAAGACGGAGACAGAGACAGAGGCAGAGGCGGAGACAGAGACACAGACAGAGACAGAGACAGAGAGAGACGCGCATGAGACAGAGACCGAGACAAAGGGCCGGAGACACGGACGGAGACAAAGACGCAGACAAAGACGGTGACAACGACGGAGACAAAGACGGAGACAAAGAGGAAGACGAGGACGGAGACAAAGACAGAGACACAGACGGTGACAAAGACGTAGACAAAGACGTATACAAAGACGGAGACAAAGACGGAGACAAACACGGTGACAAAGACGGAGACAAAGGCGGAGACGAAGAGGAAGACGACGACGGAGACAAAGACGGAGACAATGGCGGAGACAAAGACGGAGACGAAGAGGAAGACGACGACGAAGACAAAGACGGAGACAAAGACGGAGACAAAGACGGAGACAAAGACGGAGACAAAGACGATGACAAAGACGGAGACAAAGCCGGAGACGAAGAGGAAGACGAGGACGGGGACAAAGACGGAGACACGGACGGAGACAAAGACAGAGGCAGAGACGTAGACAAAGACGGAGGCAAAGACGGAGACAAAGACGGAGACAAATATGGAGACACAGAGGGAGACAAATACAGAGACAAAGGCGGTGACAAATATGGAGAAAAAGACAGGCACAAAGACGGAGACAAAGACAGAGACAAAGACGGAGACTAAGACGAAGACAAAAACGGAGGCAAAGACGGAGACAAAGACGGAGACAAAGATGGTTACACAGACGGATACAAATACGGAGACAAAGACAGGCACAAAGACGGAAACAAAGACGAAGGCAAAGATGGAGACAGAGTGTAATATAGAGACAGAGACAGAGACACAGACAGAGACAGAGACAGAGACAGAGACACAGGTGCATGAGACAAAGACCGAGACAAAGGGGCAGGAGACATGGACGGAGACAAAGACGATGACAAAGACGTAGCCAAAGACGTAGACAAAGACGTAGACAAAGACGGAGACAAAGACGGAGACAAAGATGGAGACAAAGACAGAGACAAAGACGGAGACAGAGACAGAGACAGAGACAGAGACAGAGACTGGGACAGAGACAGAGACAGAGACAGAGACTGAGACAGAGACAGAGACTGAGACTGAGACTGAGACAGAGACAGAGATGGAGCCAGAGACAGAGACAGAGACAAAGACGGAGACGGAGACAGAGACAGGGACAGAGACAGAGACAGAGACAAAGACGGAGACAGCCACAGAGACAGAGACAGAGATGGAGACAGAGACAGAGACAGAGACAGAGATGGAGACAGAGACAGAGACAGAGACAGAGACAGAGACGGAGACGGAGACAGAGACGGAGACGGAGACAGAGACGGGGACAGAGACAGAGACAGGGACAGAGACAGAGACAGAGACAGGGACTGGGACAGAGCCCGAAACAGAGGCAGAGACAGAGACATAGACACAGACAGAGACAGAGGCGCATGAGACAAAGACCGAGACTGAGGCGCAGGAGACATGGACGGAGACAGAGACAGAGATGGAGACAGAGACAGAGACAGAGACAGAGACAGTGACAGAGACAGAGACAGAGCAAGAGATGGAGACAGAGACAGAGACAGAGACAGAGACAGAGACGGAGACGGAGACAGAGACGGGGACAGAGACAGAGACAGGGACAGAGACAGAGACAGAGACAGGGACTGGGACAGAGCCCGAAACAGAGGCAGAGACAGAGACATAGACACAGACAGAGACAGAGGCGCATGAGACAAAGACCGAGACTGAGGGGCAGGAGACATGGACGGAGACAGATACAGAGATGGAGACAGAGACAGAGACAGAGACAGAGACAGAGACAGAGACAGAGACAGAGACAGAGACGGAGACGGAGGCAGAGACGGGGACAGAGACAGAGGCAGAGACAGAGACAGAGACAGGCACAGAGACAGAGACAGAGACAGTGACAGAGACAGAAACAGAGACAGAGACGGAGACACAGACAGAGACAGAGACAGAGAGAGACGCGCATGAGACAAAAACCGAGACAGAGGGGCAGGAGACATGGACGGAGACAAAGACGGAGACAAAGACGTAGACAAAGACAGGCACAAAGACGGAGACACAGGTGCATGAGACAAAGACCGAGACAAAGGGGCAGGAGACATGGACGGAGACAAAGACGATGACAAAGACGTAGCCAAAGACGTAGACAAAGACGAAGACAAAGACGGAGACAAAGATGGAGACAAAGACAGAGACAAAGACGGAGACAGAGACAGAGACAGAGACAGAGACAGAGACAGAGGCAGAGACAGAGACAGAGACAGAGACAGAGACAGAGACAGAGACAGAGACAGAGACAGAGACAGAGACAGAGACAGAGACAGAGACACAGGTGCATGAGACAAAGACCGAGACAAAGGGGCAGGAGACATGGACGGAGACAAAACCGGTGACAAGGACGTAGACAAAGACGTAGACAAAGACGGAGACAAAGACGGAGACAAAGACGGTGACAAAGACGGAGACAAAGCCGGAGACGAAGAATAAGACGAGGACGGGGACAAAGACGGAGACACGGACGGAGACAAAGACGGAGGCAAAGACGGAGACAGAGACAGAGGCAGAGGCGGAGACAGAGACACAGACAGAGACAGAGACAGAGAGAGACGCGCATGAGACAGAGACCGAGACAAAGGGCCGGAGACACGGACGGAGACAAAGACGGAGACAAAGACGGTGACAACGACGGAGACAAAGACGGAGACAAAGAGGAAGACGAGGACGGAGACAAAGACAGAGACACAGACGGTGACAAAGACGTAGACAAAGACGTATACAAAGACGGAGACAAAGACGGAGACAAACACGGTGACAAAGACGGAGACAAAGGCGGAGACGAAGAGGAAGACGACGACGGAGACAATGGCGGAGACAAAGACGGAGACGAAGAGGAAGACGACGACGAAGACAAAGACGGAGACAAAGACGGAGACAAAGACGGAGACAAAGACGGAGACAAAGACGGTGACAAAGACGGAGACAAAGCCGGAGACGAAGAGGAAGACGAGGACGGGGACAAAGACGGAGAAACGGACGGAGACAAAGACTGAGGCAGAGACGTAGACAAAGACGGAGGCAAAGACGGAGACAAAGACGGAGACAAATATGGAGACACAGACGGCGACAAATACAGAGACAAAGGCGGTGACAAATATGGAGACAAAGACAGGCACAAAGACGGAGACAAAGACAGAGACAAAGACGGAGACTAAGACGAAGACAAAGACGGAGGCAAAGACGGAGACAAAGACGGAGACAAAGATGGTTACACAGACGGATACAAATACGGAGACAAAGACAGGCACAAAGACGGGGACAAAGACGAAGGCAAAGACGGAGACAGAGTGTAATATAGAGACAGAGACAGAGACAGAGACAGAGACAAAGACGGAGACGGAGACAGAGACAGGGACAGAGACAGAGACAGAGACAGAGACAGAGACAGAGACAGAGACAGAGACAGAGACAGAGACAGGGACAGAGACAGAGACGGAGACGGAGACAGAGACGGGGACAGAGATGGAGACGGAGACAGAGACGGGGACAGAGACAGAGACAGAGACGGAGACAGAGACAGAGACTGAGACTGAGACTGAGACAGAGACAGAGACAGAGACAGAGACAGAGACAGAGACAGAGACAGAGACAGAGACAGAGACAGAGACAGGGACAGAGACAGAGACAGAGACAAAGACGGAGACAGCCACAGAGACAGAGACAGAGATGGAGACAGAGACAGAGACAGAGATGGAGACAGAGACAGAGACAGAGACAGAGACAGAGACGGAGACGGAGACAGAGACGGGGACAGAGACAGAGACAGGGACAGAGACAGAGACAAAGACAGGGACTGGGACAGAGCTCGAAACAGTGGCAGAGACAGAGATATAGACACAGACAGAGACAGAGGCGCATGAGACAAAGACCGAGACTGAGGAGCAGGAGACATGGGCGGAGACAGATACAGAGATGGAGACAGAGACAGAGACAGAGACAGAGACAGAGACAGAGACAGAGACAGAGACAGAGACAGAGACAGAGACAGAGACAGAGACAGAGACGGAGACGGAGACAGAGACGGGGACAGAGACAGAGGCAGAGACAGAGACAGAGACAGGCACAGAGACAGAGACAGAGACAGTGACAGAGACAGAAACAGAGACAGAGACGGAGACAGAGACAGAGACAGAGACAGAGACACAGACAGAGACAGAGACAGAGACAGAGACAGAGACAGAGACAGAGACAGAGACAGAGACAGAGACAGAGACAGAGACAGAGACAGAGACAGAGACAGAGACAGAGACAGGGACAGAGACAGAGACAGAGACAGAGACAGAGACAGAGACAGAGACAGAGACAGGGACAGAGACAGAGACGGAGACGGAGACAGAGACGGGGACAGAGACAGAGACAGGGACAGAGACAGCGACAGAGACAGAGACTGAGACAGAGACAGAGATGGAGCCAGAGACAGAGACAGAGACAGAGACGGAGTCGGAGCAGAGACATGGACAGAGACATGGACAGAGACAGAGGCAGAGACAGAGACAGAGACAGAGACAGAGACAGAGACAGAGACAGAGACAGAGACGGAGACAGAGACAGAGACAGAGACAGAGACACAGACAGAGACAGAGACAGAGACAGAGGCAGAGACAGAGACACAGGTGCATGAGACAAAGACCGAGACAAAGGGGCAGGAGACATGGACGGAGACAAACCGGTGACAAAGACGTAGACAAAGACGTAGACAAAGACGGAGACAAAGACGGAGACAAAGACGGTGACAAAGACGGAGACAAAGCCGGAGACGAAGAGGAAGACGAGGACGGGGACAAAGACGGAGACACGGACGGAGACAAAGACGGAGGCAAAGACGGAGACAGAGACAGAGGCAGAGGCGGAGACAGAGACACAGACAGAGACAGAGACAGAGAGAGACGCGCATGAGACAGAGACCGAGACAAAGGGCCGGAGACACGGACGGAGACAAAGACGGAGACAAAGACGGTGACAACGACGGAGACAAAGACGGAGACAAAGAGGAAGACGAGGATGGAGACAAAGACAGAGACACAGACGGTGACAAAGACGTAGACAAAGACGTATACAAAGACGGAGACAAACACGGAGACAAACACGGTGACAAAGACGGAGACAAAGGCGGAGACGAAGAGGAAGACGACGACGGAGACAAAGACGGAGACAATGGCGGAGACAAAGACGGAGACGAAGAGGAAGACGACGACGAAGACAAAGACGGAGACAAAGACGGAGACAAAGACGGAGACAAAGACGGAGACAAAGACGGTGACAAAGACGGAGACAAAGCCGGAGACGAAGAGGAAGACGAGGACGGGGACAAAGACGGAGACACGGACGGAGACAAAGACAGAGGCAGACACGTAGACAAAGACGGAGGCAAAGACGGAGACAAAGACGGAGACAAATATGGAGACACAGACGGCGACAAATACAGAGACAAAGGCGGTGACAAATATGGAGACAAAGACAGGCACAAAGACGGAGACAAAGACAGAGACAAAGACGGAGACTAAGACGAAGACAAAGACGGAGGCAAAGACGGAGACAAAGACGGAGACAAAGATGGTTACACAGACGGATACAAATACGGAGACAAAGACAGGCACAAAGACGGAGACAAAGACGAAGGCAAAGACGGAGACAGAGTGTAATATAGAGACAGAGACAGAGACAGAGACAGAGACAAAGACGGAGACGGAGACAGAGACAGGGACAGAGACAGAGACAGGGACAGAGACAGCGACAGAGACAGAGACTGAGACAGAGACAGAGACAGAGACAGAGACAGAGACAGAGACAGAGACAGAGACAGAGACAGAGACAGGGACAGAGACAGAGACGGAGACGGAGACAGAGACGGGGACAGAGACAGAGACAGGGACAGAGACAGCGACAGAGACAGAGACTGAGACAGAGACAGAGATGGAGCCAGAGACAGAGACAGAGACAGAGACATGGACAGAGACATGGACAGAGACAGAGGCAGAGACAGAGACAGAGACAGAGACAGAGACAGAGACAGAGACAGAGACAGAGACAGAGACAGAGACAGAGACAGAGACAGAGACAGAGACAGAGACAGAGACAGAGACAGAGACAGAGACAGAGACAGAGACAGAGACAGAGACAGAGACAGAGACAGAGACGGAGACGGAGACAGAGACGGGGACAGAGACAGAGACAGGGACAGAGACAGAGACGGAGACAGGGACCGGGACAGAGCCCGATACAGAGGCAGAGACAGACACATAGACACAGACAGAGACAGAGGCGCATGAGACAAAGACCGAGACTGAGGGGCAGGAGACATGGACGGAGACAGATACAGAGATGGAGACAGAGACAGAGACAGAGACAGAGACAGAGACAGAGACAGAGACAGAGACGGAGACGGAGACGGAGACAGAGACGGGGACAGAGACAGAGGCAGAGACAGAGACAGAGACAGGCACAGAGACAGGGACAGAGACAGAGACAGAGACAGAAACAGAGACCGAGACAGAGACACAGACAGAGACAGAGACAGAGAGAGACGCGCATGAGACAAAGACCGCGACAGAGGGGCAGGATACATGGACGGAGACAAAGACGGAGACAAAGACGTAGACAAAGACGGAGGCAAAGACGGAGACAAAGACGGAGACAAATATGGAGACACAGACGGAGACAAATACAGAGACAAAGGGGCAGGAGACATGGACGGAGACAAAGACGATGACAAAGACGTAGCCAAAGACGTAGACAAAGACGTAGACAAAGACGGAGACAAAGACGGAGACAAAGACGGAGACAAAGATGGAGACAAAGACAGAGACAAAGACGGAGACAGAGACAGAGACAGAGACAGAGACAGAGACTGGGACAGAGACAGAGATAGAGACAGAGACAGAGACAGGGACAGGGACAGAGACAGAGACAGAGACTGAGACAGAGACAGAGATGGAGCCAGAGACAGAGACAGAGACAGAGACGGAGACGGAGCAGAGACATGGACAGAGACATGGACAGAGACAGAGGCAGAGACAGAGGCAGAGACAGAGACAGAGACAGAGACAGAGACAGAGACAGGAACAGAGACAGAGACAGAGACAGAGACAGAGATGGAGACAGAGACAGAGACAGAGACAGAGACGGAGACAGAGACAGAGACTGAGACTGAGACTGCGACAGAGACAGAGATGGAGCCAGAGAGAGAGACAGAGACAAAGACGGAGACGGAGACAGAGACAGGGACAGAGACAGAGACAGAGACAAAGACGGAGACAGCCACAGAGACAGAGACAGAGACAGAGACAGAGACAGAGACGGAGACGGAGCAGAAACATGGACAGAGACATGGACAGAGACAGAGGCAGAGACAGAGACAGAGACAGAGACAGAGACAGAGACAGAGACAGAGACGGAGACGGAGACAGAGACGGGGACAGAGACAGAGACTGAGACAGAGACAGAGACTGAGACAGAGACAGAGACAAGTAGGAAGACAAAGACGGAGACAAAGACGGATACAAAGACAGAGACAGAGACAGAGACAGAGACAGAGACAGAGACAGAGACAGAGACAGAGACAGAGACGGAGACAGAGACAGAGACTGAGACTGAGACTGAGACAGAGACAGAGACAGAGACAGAGACAGAGACAGAGACAGAGACAGAGACAGAGACAGGGACAGAGACAGAGACAGAGACAAAGACGGAGACAGCCACAGAGACAGAGACAGAGATGGAGACAGAGACAGAGACAGAGATGGAGACAGAGACAGAGACAGAGACAGAGACAGAGACGGAGACGGAGACAGAGACGGGGACAGAGACAGAGACAGGGACAGAGACAGCGACAGAGACAGAGACTGAGACAGAGACAGAGATGGAGCCAGAGACAGAGACAGAGACAGAGACGGAGTCGGAGCAGAGACATGGACAGAGACATGGACAGAGACAGAGGCAGAGACAGAGACAGAGACAGAGACAGAGACAGAGACAGAGACGGAGACAGGGACAGAGACAGAGACAGAGACACAGACAGAGACAGAGACAGAGACAGAGACAGAGACAGAGACACAGGTGCATGAGACAAAGACCGAGACAAGGGGGCAGGAGACATGGACGTAGACAAACCGGTGACAAAGACGTAGACAAAGACGTAGACAAAGACGGAGACAAAGACGGAGACAAAGACGGTGACAAAGACGGAGACAAAGCCGGAGACGAAGAGGAAGACGAGGACGGGGACAAAGACGGAGACACGGACGGAGACAAAGACGGAGGCAAAGACGGAGACAGAGACAGAGGCAGAGGCGGAGACAGAGACACAGACAGAGACAGAGACAGAGAGAGACGCGCATGAGACAGAGACCGAGACAAAGGGCCGGAGACACGGACGGAGACAAAGACGCAGACAAAGACGGTGACAACGACGGAGACAAAGACGGAGACAAAGAGGAAGACGAGGACGGAGACAAAGACAGAGACACAGACGGTGACAAAGACGTAGACAAAGACGTATACAAAGACGGAGACAAAGACGGAGACAAACACGGTGACAAAGACGGAGACAAAGGCGGAGACGAAGAGGAAGACGACGACGGAGACAAAGACGGAGACAATGGCGGAGACAAAGACGGAGACGAAGAGGAAGACGACGACGAAGACAAAGACGGAGACAAAGACGGAGACAAAGACGGAGACAAAGACGGAGACAAAGACGATGACAAAGACGGAGACAAAGCCGGAGACGAAGAGGAAGACGAGGACGGGGACAAAGACGGAGACACGGACGGAGACAAAGACAGAGGCAGAGACGTAGACAAAGACGGAGGCAAAGACGGAGACAAAGACGGAGACAAATATGGAGACACAGAGGGAGACAAATACAGAGACAAAGGCGGTGACAAATATGGAGAAAAAGACAGGCACAAAGACGGAGACAAAGACAGAGACAAAGACGGAGACTAAGACGAAGACAAAAACGGAGGCAAAGACGGAGACAAAGACGGAGACAAAGATGGTTACACAGACGGATACAAATACGGAGACAAAGACAGGCACAAAGACGGAAACAAAGACGAAGGCAAAGATGGAGACAGAGTGTAATATAGAGACAGAGACAGAGACACAGACAGAGACAGAGACAGAGACAGAGACACAGGTGCATGAGACAAAGACCGAGACAAAGGGGCAGGAGACATGGACGGAGACAAAGACGATGACAAAGACGTAGCCAAAGACGTAGACAAAGACGTAGACAAAGACGGAGACAAAGACGGAGACAAAGATGGAGACAAAGACAGAGACAAAGACGGAGACAGAGACAGAGACAGAGACAGAGACAGAGACTGGGACAGAGACAGAGACAGAGACAGAGACTGAGACAGAGACAGAGACTGAGACTGAGACTGAGACAGAGACAGAGATGGAGCCAGAGACAGAGACAGAGACAAAGACGGAGACGGAGACAGAGACAGGGACAGAGACAGAGACAGAGACAAAGACGGAGACAGCCACAGAGACAGAGACAGAGATGGAGACAGAGACAGAGACAGAGACAGAGATGGAGACAGAGACAGAGACAGAGACAGAGACAGAGACGGAGACGGAGACAGAGACGGAGACGGAGACAGAGACGGGGACAGAGACAGAGACAGGGACAGAGACAGAGACAGAGACAGGGACTGGGACAGAGCCCGAAACAGAGGCAGAGACAGAGACATAGACACAGACAGAGACAGAGGCGCATGAGACAAAGACCGAGACTGAGGCGCAGGAGACATGGACGGAGACAGAGACAGAGATGGAGACAGAGACAGAGACAGAGACAGAGACAGTGACAGAGACAGAGACAGAGCAAGAGATGGAGACAGAGACAGAGACAGAGACAGAGACAGAGACGGAGACGGAGACAGAGACGGGGACAGAGACAGAGACAGGGACAGAGACAGAGACAGAGACAGGGACTGGGACAGAGCCCGAAACAGAGGCAGAGACAGAGACATAGACACAGACAGAGACAGAGGCGCATGAGACAAAGACCGAGACTGAGGGGCAGGAGACATGGACGGAGACAGATACAGAGATGGAGACAGAGACAGAGACAGAGACAGAGACAGAGACAGAGACAGAGACAGAGACAGAGACGGAGACGGAGGCAGAGACGGGGACAGAGACAGAGGCAGAGACAGAGACAGAGACAGGCACAGAGACAGAGACAGAGACAGTGACAGAGACAGAAACAGAGACAGAGACGGAGACACAGACAGAGACAGAGACAGAGAGAGACGCGCATGAGACAAAAACCGAGACAGAGGGGCAGGAGACATGGACGGAGACAAAGACGGAGACAAAGACGTAGACAAAGACAGGCACAAAGACGGAGACACAGGTGCATGAGACAAAGACCGAGACAAAGGGGCAGGAGACATGGACGGAGACAAAGACGATGACAAAGACGTAGCCAAAGACGTAGACAAAGACGAAGACAAAGACGGAGACAAAGATGGAGACAAAGACAGAGACAAAGACGGAGACAGAGACAGAGACAGAGACAGAGACAGAGACAGAGGCAGAGACAGAGACAGAGACAGAGACAGAGACAGAGACAGAGACAGAGACAGAGACAGAGACAGAGACAGAGACAGAGACAGAGACAGAGACAGAGACACAGGTGCATGAGACAAAGACCGAGACAAAGGGGCAGGAGACATGGACGGAGACAAAACCGGTGACAAGGACGTAGACAAAGACGTAGACAAAGACGGAGACAAAGACGGAGACAAAGACGGTGACAAAGACGGAGACAAAGCCGGAGACGAAGAATAAGACGAGGACGGGGACAAAGACGGAGACACGGACGGAGACAAAGACGGAGGCAAAGACGGAGACAGAGACAGAGGCAGAGGCGGAGACAGAGACACAGACAGAGACAGAGACAGAGAGAGACGCGCATGAGACAGAGACCGAGACAAAGGGCCGGAGACACGGACGGAGACAAAGACGGAGACAAAGACGGTGACAACGACGGAGACAAAGACGGAGACAAAGAGGAAGACGAGGACGGAGACAAAGACAGAGACACAGACGGTGACAAAGACGTAGACAAAGACGTATACAAAGACGGAGACAAAGACGGAGACAAACACGGTGACAAAGACGGAGACAAAGGCGGAGACGAAGAGGAAGACGACGACGGAGACAATGGCGGAGACAAAGACGGAGACGAAGAGGAAGACGACGACGAAGACAAAGACGGAGACAAAGACGGAGACAAAGACGGAGACAAAGACGGAGACAAAGACGGTGACAAAGACGGAGACAAAGCCGGAGACGAAGAGGAAGACGAGGACGGGGACAAAGACGGAGAAACGGACGGAGACAAAGACTGAGGCAGAGACGTAGACAAAGACGGAGGCAAAGACGGAGACAAAGACGGAGACAAATATGGAGACACAGACGGCGACAAATACAGAGACAAAGGCGGTGACAAATATGGAGACAAAGACAGGCACAAAGACGGAGACAAAGACAGAGACAAAGACGGAGACTAAGACGAAGACAAAGACGGAGGCAAAGACGGAGACAAAGACGGAGACAAAGATGGTTACACAGACGGATACAAATACGGAGACAAAGACAGGCACAAAGACGGGGACAAAGACGAAGGCAAAGACGGAGACAGAGTGTAATATAGAGACAGAGACAGAGACAGAGACAGAGACAAAGACGGAGACGGAGACAGAGACAGGGACAGAGACAGAGACAGAGACAGAGACAGAGACAGAGACAGAGACAGAGACAGAGACAGAGACAGGGACAGAGACAGAGACGGAGACGGAGACAGAGACGGGGACAGAGATGGAGACGGAGACAGAGACGGGGACAGAGACAGAGACTGAGACAGAGACAGAGACTGAGACAGAGACAGAGACAAGTAGGAAGACAAAGACGGAGACAAAGACGGATACAAAGACAGAGACAGAGACAGAGACAGAGACAGAGACAGAGACAGAGACGGAGACAGAGACAGAGACTGAGACTGAGACTGAGACAGAGACAGAGACAGAGACAGAGACAGAGACAGAGACAGAGACAGAGACAGAGACAGGGACAGAGACAGAGACAGAGACAGAGACAAAGACGGAGACAGCCACAGAGACAGAGACAGAGATGGAGACAGAGACAGAGACTGAGACTGAGACTGAGACAGAGACAGAGACAGAGACAGAGACAGAGACAGAGACAGAGACAGAGACAGAGACAGGGACAGAGACAGAGACAGAGACAGAGACAAAGACGGAGACAGCCACAGAGACAGAGACAGAGATGGAGACAGAGACAGAGACAGAGATGGAGACAGAGACAGATACAGAGATGGAGACAGAGACAGAGACAGAGACAGAGACAGAGACAGAGACAGAGACAGAGACAGAGACAGAGACAGAGACGGAGACGGAGACAGAGACGGGGACAGAGACAGAGGCAGAGACAGAGACAGAGACAGGCACAGAGACAGAGACAGAGACAGTGACAGAGACAGAAACAGAGACAGAGACGGAGACAGAGACAGAGACAGAGACAGAGACAGAGACAGAGACACAGACAGAGACAGAGACAGAGACAGAGACACAGGTGCATGAGACAAAGACCGAGACAAAGGGGCAGGAGACATGGACGGAGACAAACCGGTGACAAAGACGTAGACAAAGACGTAGACAAAGACGGAGACAAAGACGGAGACAAAGACGGTGACAAAGACGGAGACAAAGCCGGAGACGAAGAGGAAGACGAGGACGGGGACAAAGACGGAGACACGGACGGAGACAAAGACGGAGGCAAAGACGGAGACAGAGACAGAGGCAGAGGCGGAGACAGAGACACAGACAGAGACAGAGACAGAGAGAGACGCGCATGAGACAGAGACCGAGACAAAGGGCCGGAGACACGGACGGAGACAAAGACGGAGACAAAGACGGTGACAACGACGGAGACAAAGACGGAGACAAAGAGGAAGACGAGGACGGAGACAAAGACAGAGACACAGACGGTGACAAAGACGTAGACAAAGACGTATACAAAGACGGAGACAAAGGCGGAGACAAACACGGTGACAAAGACGGAGACAAAGGCGGAGACGAAGAGGAAGACGACGACGGAGACAAAGACGGAGACAGTGGCGGAAACAAAGACGGAGACGAAGAGGAAGACGACGACGAAGACAAAGACGGAGACAAAGACGGAGACAAAGACGGAGACAAAGACGGAGACAAAGACGGTGACAAAGACGGAGACAAAGCCGGAGACGAAGAGGAAGACGAGGACGGGGACAAAGACGGAGACACGGACGGAGACAAATACAGAGACAAAGGCGGTGACAAATATGGAGACAAAGACAGGCACAAAGACGGAGACAAAGACAGAGACAAAGACGGAGACTAAGACGAAGACAAAGACGGAGGCAAAGACGGAGACAAAGACGGAGACAAAGATGGTTACACAGACGGATACAAATACGGAGACAAAGACAGGCACAAAGACGGAGACAAAGACGAAGGCAAAGACGGAGACAGAGTGTAATATAGAGACAGAGACAGAGACAGAGACAGAGACAAAGACGGAGACGGAGACAGAGACAGGGACAGAGACAGAGACAGAGACAGAGACAGAGACAGAGACAGAGACAGAGACAGAGACAGAGACAGGGACAGAGACAGAGACGGAGACGGAGACAGAGACGGGGACAGAGACAGAGACAGGGACAGAGACAGCGACAGAGACAGAGACTGAGACAGAGACAGAGATGGAGCCAGAGACAGAGACAGAGACAGAGACGGAGTCGGAGCAGAGACATGGACAGAGACATGGACAGAGACAGAGGCAGAGACAGAGACAGAGACAGAGACAGAGACAGAGACAGAGACAGAGACAGAGACAGAGACAGAGACAGAGACAGAGACAGAGACAGAGACGAAGACGGAGACAGAGACGGGGACAGAGACAGAGACAGGGACAGAGACAGAGACGGAGACAGGGACCGGGACAGAGCCCGATACAGAGGCAGAGACAGACACATAGACACAGACAGAGACAGAGGCGCATGAGACAAAGACCGAGACTGAGGGGCAGGAGACATGGACGGAGACAGATACAGAGATGGAGACAGAGACAGAGACAGAGACAGATGCAGAGACAGAGACAGAGACACAGACAGAGACAGAGACAGAGAGAGACGCGCATGAGACAGAGACCGAGACAAAGGGCCGGAGACACGGACGGAGACAAAGACGGAGACAAAGACGGTGACAACGACGGAGACAAAGACGGAGACAAAGAGGAAGACGAGGACGGAGACAAAGACAGAGACACAGACGGTGACAAAGACGTAGACAAAGACGTATACAAAGACGGAGACAAAGGCGGAGACAAACACGGTGACAAAGACGGAGACAAAGGCGGAGACGAAGAGGAAGACGACGACGGAGACAAAGACGGAGACAGTGGCGGAAACAAAGACGGAGACGAAGAGGAAGACGACGACGAAGACAAAGACGGAGACAAAGACGGAGACAAAGACGGAGACAAAGACGGAGACAAAGACGGTGACAAAGACGGAGACAAAGCCGGAGACGAAGAGGAAGACGAGGACGGGGACAAAGACGGAGACACGGACGGAGACAAATACAGAGACAAAGGCGGTGACAAATATGGAGACAAAGACAGGCACAAAGACGGAGACAAAGACAGAGACAAAGACGGAGACTAAGACGAAGACAAAGACGGAGGCAAAGACGGAGACAAAGACGGAGACAAAGATGGTTACACAGACGGATACAAATACGGAGACAAAGACAGGCACAAAGACGGAGACAAAGACGAAGGCAAAGACGGAGACAGAGTGTAATATAGAGACAGAGACAGAGACAGAGACAGAGACAAAGACGGAGACGGAGACAGAGACAGGGACAGAGACAGAGACAGAGACAGAGACAGAGACAGAGACAGAGACAGAGACAGAGACAGAGACAGGGACAGAGACAGAGACGGAGACGGAGACAGAGACGGGGACAGAGACAGAGACAGGGACAGAGACAGCGACAGAGACAGAGACTGAGACAGAGACAGAGATGGAGCCAGAGACAGAGACAGAGACAGAGACGGAGTCGGAGCAGAGACATGGACAGAGACATGGACAGAGACAGAGGCAGAGACAGAGACAGAGACAGAGACAGAGACAGAGACAGAGACAGAGACAGAGACAGAGACAGAGACAGAGACAGAGACAGAGACAGAGACGAAGACGGAGACAGAGACGGGGACAGAGACAGAGACAGGGACAGAGACAGAGACGGAGACAGGGACCGGGACAGAGCCCGATACAGAGGCAGAGACAGACACATAGACACAGACAGAGACAGAGGCGCATGAGACAAAGACCGAGACTGAGGGGCAGGAGACATGGACGGAGACAGATACAGAGATGGAGACAGAGACAGAGACAGAGACAGATGCAGAGACAGAGACAGAGACAGAGACAGAGACAGAGACAGGAACAGAGACAGAGACAGAGACAGAGACAGAGATGGAGACAGAGACAGAGACAGAGACAGAGACGGAGACAGAGACAGAGACTGAGACTGAGACAGAGACAGAGATGGAGCCAGAGACAGAGACAGAGACAAAGACGGAGACGGAGACAGAGACAGGGACAGAGACAGAGACAGAGACAAAGACGGAGACAGCCACAGAGACAGAGACAGAGACAGAGACAGAGACAGAGACTGAGACTGAGACTGAGACAGAGACAGAGACAGAGACAGAGACAGAGACAGAGACAGAGACAGAGACAGAGACAGGGACAGAGACAGAGACAGAGACAGAGACAAAGACGGAGACAGCCACAGAGACAGAGACAGAGATGGAGACAGAGACAGAGACAGAGATGGAGACAGAGACAGAGACAGAGACAGAGACAGAGACGGAGACGGAGACAGAGACGGGGACAGAGACAGAGACAGGGACAGAGACAGAGACAGAGACAGGGACTGGGACAGAGCTCGAAACAGTGGCAGAGACAGAGACATAGACACAGACAGAGACAGAGGCGCATGAGACAAAGACCGAGACTGAGGAGCAGGAGACATGGACGGAGACAGATACAGAGATGGAGACAGAGACAGAGACAGAGACAGAGACAGAGACAGAGACAGAGACAGAGACAGAGACAGAGACAGAGACGGAGACGGAGACAGAGACGGGGACAGAGACAGAGGCAGAGACAGAGACAGAGACAGGCACAGAGACAGAGACAGAGACAGTGACAGAGACAGAAACAGAGACAGAGACGGAGACAGAGACAGAGACAGAGACAGAGACACAGACAGAGACAGAGACAGAGACAGAGACAGAGACAGAGACACAGGTGCATGAGACAAAGACCGAGACAAAGGGGCAGGAGACATGGACGGAGACAAACCGGTGACAAAGACGTAGACAAAGACGTAGACAAAGACGGAGACAAAGACGGAGACAAAGACGGTGACAAAGACGGAGACAAAGCCGGAGACGAAGAGGAAGACGAGGACGGGGACAAAGACGGAGACACGGACGGAGACAAAGACGGAGGCAAAGACGGAGACAGGGACAGAGGCAGAGGCGGAGACAGAGACACAGACAGAGACAGAGACAGAGAGAGACGCGCATGAGACAGAGACCGAGACAAAGGGCCGGAGATACGGACGGAGACAAAGACGGAGACAAAGACGGTGACAACGACGGAGACAAAGACGGAGACGAAGAGGAAGACGAGGACGGAGACAAAGACAGAGACACAGACGGTGACAAAGACGTAGACAAAGACGTATACAAAGACGGAGACAAAGGCGGAGACAAACACGGTGACAAAGACGGAGACAAAGGTGGAGACGAAGAGGAAGACGACGACGGAGACAAAGACGGAGACAGTGGCGGAGACAAAGACGGAGACGAAGAGGAAGACGACGACGAAGACAAAGACGGAGACAAAGACGGAGACAAAGACGGAGACAAAGACGGAGACAAAGACGGAGACAAAGACGGTGACAAAGACGGAGACAAAGCCGGAGACGAAGAGGAAGACGAGGACGGGGACAAAGACGGAGACACGGACGGAGACAAAGACAGAGGCAGAGACGTAGACAAAGACGGAGGCAAAGACGGAGACAAAGACGGAGACAAATATGGAGACACAGACGGCGACAAATACAGAGACAAAGGCGGTGACAAATATGGAGACAAAGACAGGCACAAAGACGGAGACAAAGACAGAGACAAAGACGGAGACTAGGACGAAGACAAAGACGGAGGCAAAGACGGAGACAAAGACGGAGACAAAGATGGTTACACAGACGGATACAAATACGGAGACAAAGACAGGCACAAAGACGGAGACAAAGACGAAGGCAAAGACGGAGACAGAGTGTAACATAGAGACAGAGACAGAGACAGAGACAGAGACAAAGACGGAGACGGAGACAGAGACAGGGACAGAGACAGAGACAGAGACAGAGACAGAGACAGAGACAGAGACAGAGACAGAGACAGAGACAGAGACAGAGACAGAGACAGAGACAGGGACAGAGACAGAGACGGAGACGGAGGCAGAGACGGGGACAGAGACAGAGACAGGGACAGAGACAGCGACAGAGACAGAGACTGAGACAGAGACAGAGATGGAGCCAGAGACAGAGACAGAGACAGAGACGGAGTCGGAGCAGAGACATGGACAGAGACATGGACAGAGACAGAGGCAGAGACAGAGACAGAGACAGAGACAGAGACAGAGACAGAGACGGAGACAGAGACAGAGACAGAGACAGAGACACAGACAGAGACAGAGACAGAGACAGAGACAGAGACAGAGACAGAGACAGAGACACAGGTGCATGAGACAAAGACCGAGACAAAGGGGCAGGAGACATGGACGGAGACAAACCGGTGACAAAGACGTAGACAAAGACGTAGACAAAGACGGAGACAAAGACGGAGACAAAGACGGTGACAAAGACGGAGACAAAGCCGGAGACGAAGAGGAAGACGAGGACGGGGACAAAGACGGAGACACGGACGGAGACAAAGACGGAGGCAAAGACGGAGACAGAGACAGAGGCAGAGGCGGAGACAGAGACACAGACAGAGACAGAGACAGAGAGAGACGCGCATGAGACAGAGACCGAGACAAAGGGCCGGAGACACGGACGGAGACAAAGACGGTGACAAAGACGGTGACAACGACGGAGACAAAGACGGAGACAAAGAGGAAGACGAGGACGGAGACAAAGACAGAGACACAGACGGTGACAAAGACGTAGACAAAGACGTATACAAAGACGGAGACAAAGACGGAGACAAACACGGTGACAAAGACGGAGACAAAGGCGGAGACGAAGAGGAAGACGACGACGGAGACAAAGACGGAGACAAAGACGGAGACAAAGACGGAGACAAAGACGGAGACAAAGACGGAGACAAAGACGGTGACATAGACGGAGACAAAGCCGGAGACGAAGAGGAAGACGAGGACGGGGACAAAGACGGAGACACGGACGGAGACAAAGACAGAGGCAGAGACGTAGACAAAGACGGAGGCAAAGACGGAGACAAAGACGGAGACAAAGACGGAGACAAAGACGGAGACAAAGATGGAGACAAAGACAGAGACAAAGACGGAGGCAGAGACAGAGACAGAGACAGAGACAGAGACTGGGACAGAGACAGAGACAGAGACAGAGACAGGGACAGGGACAGAGACAGAGACAGAGACTGAGACAGAGACAGAGATGGAGCCAGAGACAGAGACAGAGACAGAGACGGAGACGGAGCAGAGACATGGACAGAGACATGGACAGAGACAGAGGCAGAGACAGAGGCAGAGACAGAGACAGAGACAGAGACAGAGACAGAGACAGAGACAGGAACAGAGACAGAGACAGAGACAGAGACAGAGATGGAGACAGAGACAGAGACAGAGACAGAGACGGAGACAGAGACAGAGACTGAGACTGAGACTGAGACAGAGACAGAGATGGAGCCAGAGACAGAGACAGAGACAAAGACGGAGACGGAGACAGAGACAGGGACAGAGACAGAGACAGAGACAAAGACGGAGACAGCCACAGAGACAGAGACAGAGACAGAGACAGAGACAGAGACGGAGACGGAGCAGAAACATGGACAGAGACATGGACAGAGACAGAGGCAGAGACAGAGACAGAGACAGAGGCAGAGACAGAGACAGAGACAGAGACGGAGACGGAGACAGAGACCGGGACAGAGACAGAGACTGAGACAGAGACAGAGACTGAGACAGAGACAGAGACAAGTAGGAAGACAAAGACGGAGACAAAGACGGATACAAAGACAGAGACAGAGACAGAGACAGAGACAGAGACAGAGACGGAGACAGAGACAGAGACTGAGACTGAGACTGAGACAGAGACAGAGACAGAGACAGAGACAGAGACAGAGACAGAGACAGAGACAGGGACAGAGACAGAGACAGAGACAAAGACGGAGACAGCCACAGAGACAGAGACAGAGATGGAGACAGAGACAGAGACAGAGATGGAGACAGAGACAGTGACAGAGACAGAGACAGAGACGGAGACGGAGACAGAGACGGGGACAGAGACAGAGACAGGGACAGAGACAGAGACAAAGACAGGGACTGGGACAGAGCTCGAAACAGTGGCAGAGACAGAGATATAGACACAGACAGAGACAGAGGCGCATGAGACAAAGACCGAGACTGAGGAGCAGGAGACATGGGCGGAGACAGATACAGAGATGGAGACAGAGACAGAGACAGAGACAGAGACAGAGACAGAGACAGAGACAGAGACAGAGACAGAGACAGAGACAGAGACAGAGACAGAGACGGAGACGGAGACAGAGACGGGGACAGAGACAGAGGCAGAGACAGAGACAGAGACAGGCACAGAGACAGAGACAGAGACAGTGACAGAGACAGAAACAGAGACAGAGACGGAGACAGAGACAGAGACAGAGACAGAGACACAGACAGAGACAGAGACAGAGACAGAGACAGAGACAGAGACACAGACACAGGTGCATGAGACAAAGACCGAGACAAAGGGGCAGGAGACATGGACGGAGACAAACCGGTGACAAAGACGTAGACAAAGACGTAGACAAAGACGGAGACAAAGACGGAGACAAAGACGGTGACAAAGACGGAGACAAAGCCGGAGACGAAGAGGAAGACGAGGACGGGGACAAAGACGGAGACACGGACGGAGACAAAGACAGAGGCAGAGACGTAGACAAAGACGGAGGCAAAGACGGAGACAAAGACGGAGACAAATATGGAGACACAGACGGCGACAAATACAGAGACAAAGGCGGTCACAAATATGGAGACAAAGACAGGCACAAAGACGGAGACAAAGACAGAAACAAAGACGGAGACTAAGACGAAGACAAAGACGGAGGCAAAGACGGAGACAAAGACGGAGACAAAGATGGTTACACAGACGGATACAAATACGGAGACAAAGACAGGCACAAAGACGGAGACAAAGACGAAGGCAAAGACGGAGACAGAGTGTAATATAGAGACAGAGACAGAGACAGAGACAGAGACAAAGACGGAGACAGAGACAGAGACAGGGACAGAGACAGAGACAGAGACAGAGACAGAGACAGAGACAGAGACAGAGACAGAGACAGAGACAGAGACAGAGACAGAGACAGAGACAGAGACAGAGACAGAGACAGAGACAGAGACAGAGACAGGGACAGAGACAGAGACAGAGACGGAGACGGAGACAGAGACGGGGACAGAGACAGAGACAGGGACAGAGACAGCGACAGAGACAGAGACTGAGACAGAGACAGAGATGGAGCCAGAGACAGAGACAGAGACAGAGACGGAGTCGGAGCAGAGACATGGACAGAGACAGAGGCAGAGACAGAGACAGAGACAGAGACAGAGACAGAGACAGAGACAGAGACGGAGACAGAGACAGAGACAGAGACAGAGACACAGACAGAGACAGAGACAGAGACAGAGACAGAGACAGAGACAGAGACACAGGTGCATGAGACAAAGACCGAGACAAAGGGGCAGGAGACATGGACTGAGACAAACCGGTGACAAAGACGTAGACAAAGATGTAGACAAAGACGGAGACAAAGACGGAGACAAAGACGGTGACAAAGACGGGGACAAAGCCGGAGACGAAGAGGAAGACGAGGACGGGGACAAAGACGGAGACACGGACGGAGACAAAGGCGGAGGCAAAGACGGAGACAGAGACAGAGGCAGAGGCGGAGACAGAGACACAGACAGAGACAGAGACAGAGAGAGACGCGCATGAGACAGAGACCGAGACAAAGGGCCGGAGACACGGACGGAGACAAAGACGGAGACAAAGACGGTGACAACGACGGAGACAAAGACGGAGACAAAGAGGAAGACGAGGACGGAGACAAAGACAGAGACACAGACGGTGACAAAGACGTAGACAAAGACGTATACAAAGACGGAGACAAAGACGGAGACAAACACGGTGACAAAGACGGAGACAAAGGCGGAGACGAAGAGGAAGACGACGACGGAGACAAAGACGGAGACAAAGACGGAGACAAAGACGGAGACAAAGACGGAGACAAAGACGGTGACAAAGACGGAGACAAAGCCGGAGACGAAGAGGAAGACGAGGACGGGGACAAAGACGGAGACACGGACGGAGACAAAGACAGAGGCAGAGACGTAGACAAAGACGGAGGCAAAGACGGAGACAAAGATGGAGACAAATATGGAGACACAGACGGCGACAAATACAGAGACAAAGGCGGTGACAAATATGGAGACAAAGACAGGCACAAAGACGGAGACAAAGACAGAGACAAAGACGGAGACTAAGACGAAGACAAAGACGGAGGCAAAGACGGAGACAAAGACGGAGACAAAGATGGTTACACAGACGGATACAAAGACAGAGACGAAGACAGGCACAAAGACGGAGACAAAGACGAAGGCAAAGACGGAGACAGAGTGTAATATAGAGGCAGAGACAGAGACAGAGACGGAGACAAAGACGGAGACGGAGACAGAGACAGGGACAGAGACAGAGACAGAGACAGAGACAGAGACAGAGACAGAGACAGAGACAGAGACAGAGACAGGGACAGAGACAGAGACGGAGACGGAGACAGAGACGGGGACAGAGACAGAGACAGGGACAGAGACAGCGACAGAGACAGAGACTGAGACAGAGACAGAGATGGAGCCAGAGACAGAGACAGAGACAGAGACGGAGTCGGAGCAGAGACATGGACAGAGACATGGACAGAGACAGAGGCAGAGACAGAGACAGAGACAGAGACAGAGACAGAGACAGAGACAGAGACAGAGACAGAGACAGAGACAGAGACAGAGACAGAGACAGAGACAGAGACAGAGACAGAGACAGAGACAGAGACGGAGACGGAGACAGAGACGGGGACAGAGACAGAGACAGGGACAGAGACAGAGACGGAACCAGGGACCCGGACAGAGCCCGATACAGAGGCAGAGACAGACACATTGACACAGACAGAGACAGAGGCGCATGAGACAAAGACCGAGACTGAGGGGCAGGAGACATGCACGGAGACAGATACAGAGATGGAGACAGAGACAGAGACAGAGACAGAGACAGAGACAGAGACAGAGACGGAGACGGAGACAGAGACGGGGACAGAGACAGAGGCAGAGACAGAGACAGAGACAGGCACAGAGACAGGGACAGAGACAGAGACAGAGACAGAAACAGAGACAGAGACAGAGACACAGACAGAGACAGAGACAGAGAGAGACGCGCATGAGACAAAGACCGCGACAGAGGGGCAGGATACATGGACGGAGACAAAGACGGAGACAAAGACGTAGACAAAGACGGAGGCAAAGACGGAGACAAAGACGGAGACAAATATGGAGACACAGACGGAGACAAATACAGAGACAAAGGCGGTGACAAATATGGAGACAAAGACAGGCACAAAGACGGAGACAAAGACAGAGACAAAGACGGAGACTAAGACGAAGACAAAGATGGAGGCAAAGACGGAGACAAAGACGGAGACAAAGACGAAGACAAAGACGGAGACAGAGTGTAATATAGAGACAGAGGCAGAGACACAGACAGAGACAGAGACAGAGACAGAGACACAGGTGCATGAGACAAAGACCGAGACAAGGAGGCAGGAGACATGGACGGAGACAAAGACGATGACAAAGACGTAGCCAAAGACGTAGACAAAGACGGAGACAAAGACGGAGACAAAGATGGAGACAAAGACAGAGACAAAGACGGAGACAGAGACAGAGACAGAGACAGAGACTGAGACAGATACAGAGACAGAGACGGAGACAGAGACAGGGAGAGGGACAGAGTCAGAGACAGAGACAAAGACAGAGACAGAGGCTGAGACGGAGACAGAGATGGAGCCAGAGACAGAGACGGAGACGGAGCAGAGACATGGACAGAGACAGAGGCAGAGACAGAGACAGAGACACAGATAGAGACCGAGACAGAGACAGAGACAGAGACAGAGACAGAGACAGAGACAGATACAGAGACTGAGACTGAGACAGAGACAGAGATGGAGCCAGCGACAGAGACAGAGACAAAGACGGAGACGGAGACAGAGACAGGGACAGAGACAGAGGCAGAGACAGAGACAGAGACAGCGACAGAGACAGAGACAGAGATGGAGACAGAGACAGAGACAGAGACAGAGACAGAGATGTAGACAGAGACAGAGACAGAGACAGAGACAGAGACAGAGACGGAGACGGAGACAGAGATGAGGACAGAGACAGAGACAGAGACAGAGACAGAGACAGAGACAGAGACAGAGACAGAGACAGAGACAGAGACAGAGACAGAGACAGAGACAGAGACAGAGACAGAGACAGAGACAGAGACAGAGACAGAGACAGAGGCAGAGACAGAGACAGAGACAGAGACAGAGACAGAGACAGAGACAGAGACAGAGACAGAGACAGAGACAGAGACAGAGACAGAGACAGAGACAGAGACAGGGACAGGGACAGAGACAGAGACAGAGACTGAGACAGAGACAGAGATGGAGCCAGAGACAGAGACAGAGACAGAGACGGAGACGGAGCAGAAACATGGACAGAGACATGGACAGAGACAGAGGCAGAGACAGAGACAGAGACAGAGACAGAGACAGAGACAGAGACAGAGACGGAGACGGAGACAGAGACGGGGACAGAGACAGAGACTGAGACAGAGACAGAGACTGAGACAGAGACAGAGACAAGTAGGAAGACAAAGACGGAGACAAAGACGGATACAAAGACAGAGACAGAGACAGAGACAGAGACAGAGACAGAGACAGAGACAGAGACAGAGACAGAGACAGAGACAGAGACAGAGACAGAGACAGAGACAGAGACAGAGACAGAGACAGAGACAGAGGCAGAGACAGAGACAGAGACAGAGACAGAGACAGAGACAGAGACAGAGACAGAGACAGAGACACAGATGCATGAGACAAAGACCGAGACAAAGGGGCAGGAGACATGGACGGAGACAAAACCGGTGACAAAGACGTAGACAAAGACGTAGACAAAGACGGAGACAAAGACGGAGACAAAGACGGTGACAAAGACGGAGACAAAGCCGGAGACGAAGAGGAAGACGAGGACGGGGACAAAGACGGAGACACGGACGGAGACAAAGACGGAGGCAAAGACGGAGACAGAGACAGAGGCAGAGGCGGAGACAGAGACACAGACAGAGACAGAGACAGAGAGAGACGCGCATGAGACAGAGACCGAGACAAAGGGCCGGAGACACGGACGGAGACAAAGACGGAGACAAAGACGGTGACAACGACGGAGACAAAGACGGAGACAAAGAGGAAGACGAGGACGGAGACAAAGACAGAGACAAAGACGGAGACTAAGACGAAGACAAAGACGGAGGCAAAGACGGAGACAAAGACGGAGACAAAGATGGTTACACAGACGGATACAAATACGGAGACAAAGACAGGCACAAAGACGGAGACAAAGACGAAGGCAAAGACGGAGACAGAGTGTAATATAGAGACAGAGACAGAGACAGAGACAGAGACAAAGACGGAGACGGAGACAGAGACAGAGACAGGGACAGAGACAGAGACAGAGACAGAGACAGAGACAGAGACAGAGACAGAGACAGAGACAGAGACAGAGACAGAGACAGAGACAGAGACAGAGACAGAGACAGAGACAGAGACAGAGACAGAGACAGTGACAGAGACAGAGACAGAGACGGAGACGGAGACAGAGACGGGGACAGAGACAGAGGCAGAGACAGAGACAGAGACAGGCACAGAGACAGGGACAGAGACAGAGACAGAGACAGAAACAGAGACAGAGACAGAGACACAGACAGAGACAGAGACAGAGAGAGACGCGCATGAGACAAAGACCGCGACAGAGGGGCAGGATACATGGACGGAGACAAAGACGGAGACAAAGACGTAGACAAAGACGGAGGCAAAGACGGAGACAAAGACGGAGACAAATATGGAGACACAGACGGAGACAAATACAGAGACAAAGGCGGTGACAAATATGGAGACAAAGACAGGCACAAAGACGGAGATAAAGACAGAGACAAAGACGGAGACTAAGACGAAGACAAAGACGGAGGCAAAGACGGAGACAAAGACGGAGACAAAGACGAAGACAAAGACGGAGACAGAGTGTAATATAGAGACAGAGGCAGAGACACAGACAGAGACAGAGACAGAGAGAGAGACACAGGTGCATGAGACAAAGACCGAGACAAAGAGGCAGGAGACATGGACGGAGACAAAGACGATGACAAAGACGTAGCCAAAGACGCAGACAAAGGCGGAGACAAAGACGGAGACAAAGATGGAGACAAAGACAGAGACAAAGACGGAGACAGAGACAGAGACAGAGACAGAGACAGAGACAGAGACAGATACAGAGACAGAGACGGAGACAGAGACAGGGAGAGGGACAGAGTCAGAGACAGAGACAGAGACAGAGACAAAGACAGAGACAGAGACTGAGACGGAGACAGAGATGGAGCCAGAGACAGAGACGGAGACGGAGCAGAGACATGGACAGAGACAGAGGCAGAGACAGAGACAGAGACACAGACAGAGACAGAGACAGAGACAGAGACAGAGACAGAGACAGAGACAGAGACAGAGACAGAGACAGAGACAGAGACAGGGACAGGGACAGAGACAGAGACAGAGACTGAGACAGAGACAGAGACAGAGACAGAGACAGAGACAGAGACAGAGACAGAGACAGAGACAGAGACAGAGACAGAGACAGAGACAGAGACAGAGACAGAGACAGAGACAGAGACAGAGACAGAGACAGAGACAGAGACACAGATGCATGAGACAAAGACCGAGACAAAGGGGCAGGAGACATGGACGGAGACAAAACCGGTGACAAAGACGTAGACAAAGACGTAGACAAAGACGGAGACAAAGACGGAGACAAAGACGGTGACAAAGACGGAGACAAAGCCGGAGACGAAGAGGAAGACGAGGACGGGGACAAAGACGGAGACACGGACGGAGACAAAGACGGAGGCAAAGACGGAGACAGAGACAGAGGCAGAGGCGGAGACAGAGACACAGACAGAGACAGAGACAGAGAGAGACGCGCATGAGACAGAGACCGAGACAAAGGGCCGGAGACACGGACGGAGACAAAGACGGAGACAAAGACGGTGACAACGACGGAGACAAAGACGGAGACAAAGAGGAAGACGAGGACGGAGACAAAGACAGAGACAAAGACGGAGACTAAGACGAAGACAAAGACGGAGGCAAAGACGGAGACAAAGACGGAGACAAAGATGGTTACACAGACGGATACAAATACGGAGACAAAGACAGGCACAAAGACGGAGACAAAGACGAAGGCAAAGACGGAGACAGAGTGTAATATAGAGACAGAGACAGAGACAGAGACAGAGACAAAGACGGAGACGGAGACAGAGACAGAGACAGGGACAGAGACAGAGACAGAGACAGAGACAGAGACAGAGACAGAGACAGAGACAGAGACAGAGACAGAGACAGAGACAGAGACAGAGACAGAGACAGAGACAGAGACAGAGACAGAGACAGAGACAGTGACAGAGACAGAGACAGAGACGGAGACGGAGACAGAGACGGGGACAGAGACAGAGGCAGAGACAGAGACAGAGACAGGCACAGAGACAGGGACAGAGACAGAGACAGAGACAGAAACAGAGACAGAGACAGAGACACAGACAGAGACAGAGACAGAGAGAGACGCGCATGAGACAAAGACCGCGACAGAGGGGCAGGATACATGGACGGAGACAAAGACGGAGACAAAGACGTAGACAAAGACGGAGGCAAAGACGGAGACAAAGACGGAGACAAATATGGAGACACAGACGGAGACAAATACAGAGACAAAGGCGGTGACAAATATGGAGACAAAGACAGGCACAAAGACGGAGATAAAGACAGAGACAAAGACGGAGACTAAGACGAAGACAAAGACGGAGGCAAAGACGGAGACAAAGACGGAGACAAAGACGAAGACAAAGACGGAGACAGAGTGTAATATAGAGACAGAGGCAGAGACACAGACAGAGACAGAGACAGAGAGAGAGACACAGGTGCATGAGACAAAGACCGAGACAAAGAGGCAGGAGACATGGACGGAGACAAAGACGATGACAAAGACGTAGCCAAAGACGCAGACAAAGGCGGAGACAAAGACGGAGACAAAGATGGAGACAAAGACAGAGACAAAGACGGAGACAGAGACAGAGACAGAGACAGAGACAGAGACAGAGACAGATACAGAGACAGAGACGGAGACAGAGACAGGGAGAGGGACAGAGTCAGAGACAGAGACAGAGACAGAGACAAAGACAGAGACAGAGACTGAGACGGAGACAGAGATGGAGCCAGAGACAGAGACGGAGACGGAGCAGAGACATGGACAGAGACAGAGGCAGAGACAGAGACAGAGACACAGACAGAGACAGAGACAGAGACAGAGACAGAGACAGAGACAGAGACAGAGA
>CAMAOD020000139.1:577500-600000 GCA_945859595.2 Megachile willughbiella
GGAGACAGAGACGGGGACAGAGACAGAGACTGAGACAGAGACAGAGACTGAGACAGAGACAGAGACAAGTAGGAAGACAAAGACGGAGAAAAAGACGGAGACAAAGACCGAGACCAAGACGGAGACAAAGATGGAGACACAGGCAGAGACAAATACGGAGAAAAAAGGCAGAGACAAAGGCGGAGACAGAGACAGAGACAGAGACACAGGTGCATGAGACAAAGACCGAGACAAAGGGGCATGAGACATGGACGGAGACAAAGACGATGACAAAGACGTAGCCAAAGACGTAGACAAAGACGGAGACAAAGACGGAGACAAAGGTGGAGACAAAGACAGAGAAAAAGACGGAGACAGAGACCGAGACAGAGACAGAGACAGAGACAGAGGCAGAGACAGAGACAGAGACAGGGACAGGGACAGAGACAGAGACAGAGACAGAGACTGAGACAGAGACAGAGATGGAGCCAGAGACAGAGACAGAGACAGAGACGGAGACGGAGCAGAGACATGGACAGAGACATGGACAGAGACAGAGGCAGAGACAGAGACAGAGACAGCCACAGAGACAGAGACAGAGATGGAGACAGAGACAGAGACAGAGACAGAGACAGGGACAGAGACAGAGACAGAGACAGAGACAGAGACAGAGACAGAGACAGAGACAGAGACAGAGACAGAGACAGAGACAGAGATGGAGACAGAGACAGAGACAGAGACAGAGACGGAGACGGAGACAGAGACGGGGACAGAGACAGAGACAGGGACAGAGACAGAGACAGAGACAGGGACAGGGACAGAGCCCGATACAGAGGCAGAGACAGAGACATAGACACAGACAGAGACAGAGGCGCATGAGACAAAGACCGAGACTGAGGGGCAGGAGACATGGACGGAGACAGATACAGAGACAGAGACAGAGACAGAGACAGAGACGGAGACGGAGACAGAGACGGGGACAGAGACAGAGACTGAGACAGAGACAGAGACTGAGACAGAGACAGAGACAAGTAGGAAGACAAAGACGGAGAAAAAGACGGAGACAAAGACCGAGACCAAGACGGAGACAAAGATGGAGACACAGGCAGAGACAAATACGGAGAAAAAAGGCAGAGACAAAGGCGGAGACAGAGACAGAGACAGAGACACAGGTGCATGAGACAAAGACCGAGACAAAGGGGCATGAGACATGGACGGAGACAAAGACGATGACAAAGACGTAGCCAAAGACGTAGACAAAGACGGAGACAAAGACGGAGACAAAGGTGGAGACAAAGACAGAGAAAAAGACGGAGACAGAGACCGAGACAGAGACAGAGACAGAGACAGAGGCAGAGACAGAGACAGAGACAGGGACAGGGACAGAGACAGAGACAGAGACAGAGACTGAGACAGAGACAGAGATGGAGCCAGAGACAGAGACAGAGACAGAGACGGAGACGGAGCAGAGACATGGACAGAGACATGGACAGAGACAGAGGCAGAGACAGAGACAGAGACAGCCACAGAGACAGAGACAGAGATGGAGACAGAGACAGAGACAGAGACAGAGACAGAGACAGAGACAGAGACAGAGACAGAGACAGAGACAGAGACAGAGACAGAGACAGAGACAGAGACAGAGACAGAGACAGAGATGGAGACAGAGACAGAGACAGAGACAGAGACGGAGACGGAGACAGAGACGGGGACAGAGACAGAGACAGGGACAGAGACAGAGACAGAGACAGGGACAGGGACAGAGCCCGATACAGAGGCAGAGACAGAGACATAGACACAGACAGAGACAGAGGCGCATGAGACAAAGACCGAGACTGAGGGGCAGGAGACATGGACGGAGACAGATACAGAGATGGAGACAGAGACAGAGGAAGAGACAGAGACAGAGACAGAGACAGAGACGGAGACAGAGACAGAGACAGGGACAGAGATAGGGACAGAGACAGAGGCAGAGACAGGGACAGGGACAGAGACAGAGACAGATACAGAAACAGAGACAGAGACAGAGACAGAGACAGAGACAGAGACAGAGACAGAGACAGAGACAGAGACAGAGACAGAGACAGAGACAGAGACAGAGACAGAGACAGAGTCAGAGACAGAGACAGAGACAGAGACAGAGACGGAGACGGAGACAGAGACGGGGACAGACACAGAGACAGGGACAGAGACAGAGACAGAGGCAGGGACACAGACAGAGACAGCGACAGAGACGGAGACGGAGACAGATACGGGGACAGAGACAGAGACAGGGACAGAGACAGAGACAGAGACAGGGACACAGACAGAGACAGAGACAGAGATGGAGACAGAGCCAGAGACAGAGACAGAGGCAGAGACAGAGACAGAGACAGAGACAGAGACAGAGACAGCCACAGAGACAGAGACAGAGACAGAGACAGAGATGGAGACAGAGACAGAGACAGAGACAGAGACAGAGACGAAAGCGGAGACAGAGACGGGGTCAGAGACAGAGGCAGAGACAGAGACAGGGACAGAGACAGAGACAGCCACAGAGACAGAGACAGAGACAGAGACAGAGACAGAGGCAGAGACAGAGACAGAGATGGAGACAGAGACAGAGACAGAGACAGAGACAGAGACGGAGACGGAGACAGAGATGGGGACAGACACAGAGACAGGGACAGAGACAGAGAAAGGGACAGGGACAAGGACAGAGCCCGATACAGAGGCAGAGACAGAGACATAGACACAGAGAGAGACAGATGCGCATGAGACAAAGACCGAGACTGAGGGGCAGGAGACATGGACGGAGAGAGAGACAGAGATGGAGACAGAGACAGAGACAGAGACAGAGACAGAGACAGAGACGGAGACGGAGACACAGACAGAGACAGAGACAGAGGCAGAGACAGAGACAGAGATGGAGACAGAGACAGAGACAGAGACAGAGACAGAGACGAAAGCGGAGACAGAGACGGGGACAGAGACAGAGGCAGAGACAGAGACAGGGACAGAGACAGAGACAGCCACAGAGACAGAGACAGAGACAGAGACAGAGGCAGAGGCAGAGACAGAGACAGAGATGGAGACAGAGACAGAGACAGGGACAGAGACAGAGAAAGAGACAGGGACAAGGACAGAGCCCGATACAGAGGCAGAGACAGAGACATAGACACAGACAGAGACAGATGCGCATGAGACAAAGACCGAGACTGAGGGGCAGGAGACATGGACGGAGACAGAGACAGAGATGGAGACAGAGACAGAGACAGAGACAGAGACAGAGACGGAGACGGAGACACAGACGGGGACAGAGACAGAGGCAGAGACAGAGACAGGGACAGAGACAGAGACAGGGACACAGGTGCATGAGACAAAGACCGAGACAAAGGGGCAGGAGACATGGACGGAGACAAAGACGGAGACAAAGACGTAGACAAAGACGGAGGCAAAGACGGAGACAAAGACGGAGACAAATATGGAGACACAGACGGAGACAAATACAGAGACAAAAACGGAGACAAAGACGAAGACAAAGACGGAGGCAAAAACGGAGACAAAGGCGGAGACAAAGATGGTTACACAGACGGATACAAATACGGAGACAAAGACAGGCACAAAGACGGAGACAAAGACGAAGACAAAGACGGGGACAGAGTGTAATATAGAGACAGAGACAGAGACACAGACAGAGACAGAGACAGAGACACAGACACAGGTGCATGAGACAAAGACCGAGACAAAGGGGCAGGAGACATGGACGGAGATAAAGACGGCGACAAAGACGGAGACACAGACGGAGACAAAGATGGAGACAAAGACAGAGACTAAGACGGAGACAGAGACAGAGACAGAGACAGAGACAGAGACAGAGACAGAGACAGAGACAGAGACAGAGGCAGAGACAGAGACAGAGACAGAGACAGAGACAGAGACAGAGACAGAGACAGAGACAGAGACAGAGACAGAGACAGAGACACAGATGCATGAGACAAAGACCTAGACAAAGGGGCAGGGGACATGGACGGAGACAAAGACGGTGACAAAGACGTAGACAAAGACGTAGACAAAGACGGAGACAATGACGCAGACGAAGAGGAAGCCGACGACGGAGACAAAGACGGTGACAAAGACGTAGACAAAGACGGAGGCAAAGACGGAGACAAAGACGGAGACAAATATGGAGACACAGACGGAGACAAATACAGAGACGAAGACGGTCGCAAAGATGGATACAAAGACGGATACAAATACGGAGACAAAGACATGCACAAAGACGGAGACAGAGACGAAGACAAAGACGGAGACAGAGTGTAATACAGAGACAAAGACATAGACACAGACAGAGACAGAGGCGCATGAGACAAAGACCGAGACTGAGGGGCAGGAGACACGGACGGAGACAAAGACGGAGACAAAGACGTAGACAAAGACGGAGACAAGGACGGAGACAAAGACGGTGACAAAGACGGAGACAAAGGCGGAGACAAAGACGGAGACAAAGACGGAGACGAAGAGGAAGACGACGACGGAGACAAAGACGGAGACAAAGACGGAGACAGAGACAGAGACAGAGAGAGAGGCGCATGAGACAGAGACCGAGACAAAGGGCCGGAGACACGGACGGAGACAAAGACGGAGACAAAGACGGTGACAACGACGGAGACAAAGACGGAGACAAAGAGGAAGACGAGGACGGAGACAAAGACAGAGACACAGACGGTGACAAAGACGTAGACAAAGACGTATACAAAGACGGAGACAAAGACGGAGACAAACACGGTGACAAAGACGGAGACAAAGGCGGAGACGAAGAGGAAGACGACGACGGAGACAAAGACGGAGACAACGACGGAGACAAAGACGGAGACAAAGACGGAGACAAAGACGGTGACAAAGACGGAGACAAAGCCGGAGACGAAGAGGAAGACGAGGACAGGGACAAAGACGGAGACACGGACGGAGACAAAGACAGAGGCAGAGACGTAGACAAAGACGGAGGCAAAGACGGTGACATAGACGGAGACAAAGCCGGAGACGAAGAGGAAGACGAGGACGGGGACAAAGACGGAGACACGGACGGAGACAAAGACAGAGGCAGAGACGTAGACAAAGACGGAGGCAAAGACGGAGACAAAGACGGAGACAAAGACGGAGACAAAGATGGAGACAAAGACAGAGACAAAGACGGAGGCAGAGACAGAGACAGAGACAGAGACAGAGACTGGGACAGAGACAGAGACAGAGACAGAGACAGGGACAGGGACAGAGACAGAGACAGAGACTGAGACAGAGACAGAGATGGAGCCAGAGACAGAGACAGAGACAGAGACGGAGACGGAGCAGAGACATGGACAGAGACATGGACAGAGACAGAGGCAGAGACAGAGGCAGAGACAGAGACAGAGACAGAGACAGAGACAGAGACAGAGACAGAGACAGGAACAGAGACAGAGACAGAGACAGAGACAGAGATGGAGACAGAGACAGAGACAGAGACAGAGACGGAGACAGAGACAGAGACTGAGACTGAGACTGAGACAGAGACAGAGATGGAGCCAGAGACAGAGACAGAGACAAAGACGGAGACGGAGACAGAGACAGGGACAGAGACAGAGACAGAGACAAAGACGGAGACAGCCACAGAGACAGAGACAGAGACAGAGACAGAGACAGAGACGGAGACGGAGCAGAAACATGGACAGAGACATGGACAGAGACAGAGGCAGAGACAGAGACAGATACAGAGGCAGAGACAGAGACAGAGACAGAGACGGAGACGGAGACAGAGACCGGGACAGAGACAGAGACTGAGACAGAGACAGAGACTGAGACAGAGACAGAGACAAGTAGGAAGACAAAGACGGAGACAAAGACGGATACAAAGACAGAGACAGAGACAGAGACAGAGACAGAGACAGAGACAGAGACGGAGACAGAGACAGAGACTGAGACTGAGACTGAGACAGAGACAGAGACAGAGACAGAGACAGAGACAGAGACAGAGACAGAGACAGAGACAGAGACAGAGACAGGGACAGAGACAGAGACAGAGACAAAGACGGAGACAGCCACAGAGACAGAGACAGAGATGGAGACAGAGACAGAGACAGAGATGGAGACAGAGACAGAGACAGAGACAGAGACAGAGACGGAGACGGAGACAGAGACGGGGACAGAGACAGAGACAGGGACAGAGACAGAGACAAAGACAGGGACTGGGACAGAGCTCGAAACAGTGGCAGAGACAGAGATATAGACACAGACAGAGACAGAGGCGCATGAGACAAAGACCGAGACTGAGGAGCAGGAGACATGGGCGGAGACAGATACAGAGATGGAGACAGAGACAGAGACAGAGACAGAGACAGAGACAGAGACAGAGACAGAGACAGAGACAGAGACAGAGACAGAGACAGAGACAGAGACGGAGACGGAGACAGAGACGGGGACAGAGACAGAGGCAGAGACAGAGACAGAGACAGGCACAGAGACAGAGACAGAGACAGTGACAGAGACAGAAACAGAGACAGAGACGGAGACAGAGACAGAGACAGAGACAGAGACACAGACAGAGACAGAGACAGAGACAGAGACAGAGACAGAGACAGAGACAGAGACAGAGACAGAGACAGAGACAGAGACAGAGACAGAGACAGAGACAGAGACAGAGACAGGGACAGAGACAGAGACAGAGACAGAGACAGAGACAGAGACAGAGACAGAGACAGGGACAGAGACAGAGACGGAGACGGAGACAGAGACGGGGACAGAGACAGAGACAGGGACAGAGACAGCGACAGAGACAGAGACTGAGACAGAGACAGAGATGGAGCCAGAGACAGAGACAGAGACAGAGACGGAGTCGGAGCAGAGACATGGACAGAGACATGGACAGAGACAGAGGCAGAGACAGAGACAGAGACAGAGACAGAGACAGAGACAGAGACAGAGACAGAGACGGAGACAGAGACAGAGACAGAGACAGAGACACAGACAGAGACAGAGACAGAGACAGAGGCAGAGACAGAGACACAGGTGCATGAGACAAAGACCGAGACAAAGGGGCAGGAGACATGGACGGAGACAAACCGGTGACAAAGACGTAGACAAAGACGTAGACAAAGACGGAGACAAAGACGGAGACAAAGACGGTGACAAAGACGGAGACAAAGCCGGAGACGAAGAGGAAGACGAGGACGGGGACAAAGACGGAGACACGGACGGAGACAAAGACGGAGGCAAAGACGGAGACAGAGACAGAGGCAGAGGCGGAGACAGAGACACAGACAGAGACAGAGACAGAGAGAGACGCGCATGAGACAGAGACCGAGACAAAGGGCCGGAGACACGGACGGAGACAAAGACGGAGACAAAGACGGTGACAACGACGGAGACAAAGACGGAGACAAAGAGGAAGACGAGGATGGAGACAAAGACAGAGACACAGACGGTGACAAAGACGTAGACAAAGACGTATACAAAGACGGAGACAAACACGGAGACAAACACGGTGACAAAGACGGAGACAAAGGCGGAGACGAAGAGGAAGACGACGACGGAGACAAAGACGGAGACAATGGCGGAGACAAAGACGGAGACGAAGAGGAAGACGACGACGAAGACAAAGACGGAGACAAAGACGGAGACAAAGACGGAGACAAAGACGGAGACAAAGACGGTGACAAAGACGGAGACAAAGCCGGAGACGAAGAGGAAGACGAGGACGGGGACAAAGACGGAGACACGGACGGAGACAAAGACAGAGGCAGACACGTAGACAAAGACGGAGGCAAAGACGGAGACAAAGACGGAGACAAATATGGAGACACAGACGGCGACAAATACAGAGACAAAGGCGGTGACAAATATGGAGACAAAGACAGGCACAAAGACGGAGACAAAGACAGAGACAAAGACGGAGACTAAGACGAAGACAAAGACGGAGGCAAAGACGGAGACAAAGACGGAGACAAAGATGGTTACACAGACGGATACAAATACGGAGACAAAGACAGGCACAAAGACGGAGACAAAGACGAAGGCAAAGACGGAGACAGAGTGTAATATAGAGACAGAGACAGAGACAGAGACAGAGACAAAGACGGAGACGGAGACAGAGACAGAGACGGAGACGGAGCAGAAACATGGACAGAGACATGGACAGAGACAGAGGCAGAGACAGAGACAGAGACAGAGACAGAGACAGAGACAGAGACAGAGACGGAGACGGAGACAGAGACGGGGACAGAGACAGAGACTGAGACAGAGACAGAGACTGAGACAGAGACAGAGACAAGTAGGAAGACAAAGACGGAGACAAAGACGGATACAAAGACAGAGACAGAGACAGAGACAGAGACAGAGACAGAGACAGAGACAGAGACAGAGACAGAGACGGAGACAGAGACAGAGACTGAGACTGAGACTGAGACAGAGACAGAGACAGAGACAGAGACAGAGACAGAGACAGAGACAGAGACAGAGACAGGGACAGAGACAGAGACAGAGACAAAGACGGAGACAGCCACAGAGACAGAGACAGAGATGGAGACAGAGACAGAGACAGAGATGGAGACAGAGACAGAGACAGAGACAGAGACAGAGACGGAGACGGAGACAGAGACGGGGACAGAGACAGAGACAGGGACAGAGACAGCGACAGAGACAGAGACTGAGACAGAGGCAGAGATGGAGCCAGAGACAGAGACAGAGACAGAGACGGAGTCGGAGCAGAGACATGGACAGAGACATGGACAGAGACAGAGGCAGAGACAGAGACAGAGACAGAGACAGAGACAGAGACAGAGACGGAGACAGGGACAGAGACAGAGACAGAGACACAGACAGAGACAGAGACAGAGACAGAGACAGAGACAGAGACACAGGTGCATGAGACAAAGACCGAGACAAGGGGGCAGGAGACATGGACGTAGACAAACCGGTGACAAAGACGTAGACAAAGACGTAGACAAAGACGGAGACAAAGACGGAGACAAAGACGGTGACAAAGACGGAGACAAAGCCGGAGACGAAGAGGAAGACGAGGACGGGGACAAAGACGGAGACACGGACGGAGACAAAGACGGAGGCAAAGACGGAGACAGAGACAGAGGCAGAGGCGGAGACAGAGACACAGACAGAGACAGAGACAGAGAGAGACGCGCATGAGACAGAGACCGAGACAAAGGGCCGGAGACACGGACGGAGACAAAGACGCAGACAAAGACGGTGACAACGACGGAGACAAAGACGGAGACAAAGAGGAAGACGAGGACGGAGACAAAGACAGAGACACAGACGGTGACAAAGACGTAGACAAAGACGTATACAAAGACGGAGACAAAGACGGAGACAAACACGGTGACAAAGACGGAGACAAAGGCGGAGACGAAGAGGAAGACGACGACGGAGACAAAGACGGAGACAATGGCGGAGACAAAGACGGAGACGAAGAGGAAGACGACGACGAAGACAAAGACGGAGACAAAGACGGAGACAAAGACGGAGACAAAGACGGAGACAAAGACGATGACAAAGACGGAGACAAAGCCGGAGACGAAGAGGAAGACGAGGACGGGGACAAAGACGGAGACACGGACGGAGACAAAGACAGAGGCAGAGACGTAGACAAAGACGGAGGCAAAGACGGAGACAAAGACGGAGACAAATATGGAGACACAGAGGGAGACAAATACAGAGACAAAGGCGGTGACAAATATGGAGAAAAAGACAGGCACAAAGACGGAGACAAAGACAGAGACAAAGACGGAGACTAAGACGAAGACAAAAACGGAGGCAAAGACGGAGACAAAGACGGAGACAAAGATGGTTACACAGACGGATACAAATACGGAGACAAAGACAGGCACAAAGACGGAAACAAAGACGAAGGCAAAGATGGAGACAGAGTGTAATATAGAGACAGAGACAGAGACACAGACAGAGACAGAGACAGAGACAGAGACACAGGTGCATGAGACAAAGACCGAGACAAAGGGGCAGGAGACATGGACGGAGACAAAGACGATGACAAAGACGTAGCCAAAGACGTAGACAAAGACGTAGACAAAGACGGAGACAAAGACGGAGACAAAGATGGAGACAAAGACAGAGACAAAGACGGAGACAGAGACAGAGACAGAGACAGAGACAGAGACTGGGACAGAGACAGAGACAGAGACAGAGACTGAGACAGAGACAGAGACTGAGACTGAGACTGAGACAGAGACAGAGATGGAGCCAGAGACAGAGACAGAGACAAAGACGGAGACGGAGACAGAGACAGGGACAGAGACAGAGACAGAGACAAAGACGGAGACAGCCACAGAGACAGAGACAGAGATGGAGACAGAGACAGAGACAGAGACAGAGATGGAGACAGAGACAGAGACAGAGACAGAGACAGAGACGGAGACGGAGACAGAGACGGAGACGGAGACAGAGACGGGGACAGAGACAGAGACAGGGACAGAGACAGAGACAGAGACAGGGACTGGGACAGAGCCCGAAACAGAGGCAGAGACAGAGACATAGACACAGACAGAGATAGAGGCGCATGAGACAAAGACCGAGACTGAGGCGCAGGAGACATGGACGGAGACAGAGACAGAGATGGAGACAGAGACAGAGACAGAGACAGAGACAGTGACAGAGACAGAGACAGAGCAAGAGATGGAGACAGAGACAGAGACAGAGACAGAGACAGAGACGGAGACGGAGACAGAGACGGGGACAGAGACAGAGACAGGGACAGAGACAGAGACAGAGACAGGGACTGGGACAGAGCCCGAAACAGAGGCAGAGACAGAGACATAGACACAGACAGAGACAGAGGCGCATGAGACAAAGACCGAGACTGAGGGGCAGGAGACATGGACGGAGACAGATACAGAGATGGAGACAGAGACAGAGACAGAGACAGAGACAGAGACAGAGACAGAGACAGAGACAGAGACGGAGACGGAGGCAGAGACGGGGACAGAGACAGAGGCAGAGACAGAGACAGAGACAGGCACAGAGACAGAGACAGAGACAGTGACAGAGACAGAAACAGAGACAGAGACGGAGACACAGACAGAGACAGAGACAGAGAGAGACGCGCATGAGACAAAAACCGAGACAGAGGGGCAGGAGACATGGACGGAGACAAAGACGGAGACAAAGACGTAGACAAAGACAGGCACAAAGACGGAGACACAGGTGCATGAGACAAAGACCGAGACAAAGGGGCAGGAGACATGGACGGAGACAAAGACGATGACAAAGACGTAGCCAAAGACGTAGACAAAGACGAAGACAAAGACGGAGACAAAGATGGAGACAAAGACAGAGACAAAGACGGAGACAGAGACAGAGACAGAGACAGAGACAGAGACAGAGGCAGAGACAGAGACAGAGACAGAGACAGAGACAGAGACAGAGACAGAGACAGAGACAGAGACAGAGACAGAGACAGAGACAGAGACAGAGACAGAGACACAGGTGCATGAGACAAAGACCGAGACAAAGGGGCAGGAGACATGGACGGAGACAAAACCGGTGACAAGGACGTAGACAAAGACGTAGACAAAGACGGAGACAAAGACGGAGACAAAGACGGTGACAAAGACGGAGACAAAGCCGGAGACGAAGAATAAGACGAGGACGGGGACAAAGACGGAGACACGGACGGAGACAAAGACGGAGGCAAAGACGGAGACAGAGACAGAGGCAGAGGCGGAGACAGAGACACAGACAGAGACAGAGACAGAGAGAGACGCGCATGAGACAGAGACCGAGACAAAGGGCCGGAGACACGGACGGAGACAAAGACGGAGACAAAGACGGTGACAACGACGGAGACAAAGACGGAGACAAAGAGGAAGACGAGGACGGAGACAAAGACAGAGACACAGACGGTGACAAAGACGTAGACAAAGACGTATACAAAGACGGAGACAAAGACGGAGACAAACACGGTGACAAAGACGGAGACAAAGGCGGAGACGAAGAGGAAGACGACGACGGAGACAAAGACGGAGACAATGGCGGAGACAAAGACGGAGACGAAGAGGAAGACGACGACGAAGACAAAGACGGAGACAAAGACGGAGACAAAGACGGAGACAAAGACGGAGACAAAGACGGTGACAAAGACGGAGACAAAGCCGGAGACGAAGAGGAAGACGAGGACGGGGACAAAGACGGAGAAACGGACGGAGACAAAGACTGAGGCAGAGACGTAGACAAAGACGGAGGCAAAGACGGAGACAAAGACGGAGACAAATATGGAGACACAGACGGCGACAAATACAGAGACAAAGGCGGTGACAAATATGGAGACAAAGACAGGCACAAAGACGGAGACAAAGACAGAGACAAAGACGGAGACTAAGACGAAGACAAAGACGGAGGCAAAGACGGAGACAAAGACGGAGACAAAGATGGTTACACAGACGGATACAAATACGGAGACAAAGACAGGCACAAAGACGGGGACAAAGACGAAGGCAAAGACGGAGACAGAGTGTAATATAGAGACAGAGACAGAGACAGAGACAGAGACAAAGACGGAGACGGAGACAGAGACAGGGACAGAGACAGAGACAGAGACAGAGACAGAGACAGAGACAGAGACAGAGACAGAGACAGAGACAGGGACAGAGACAGAGACGGAGACGGAGACAGAGACGGGGACAGAGATGGAGACGGAGACAGAGACGGGGACAGAGACAGAGACTGAGACAGAGACAGAGACTGAGACAGAGACAGAGACAAGTAGGAAGACAAAGACGGAGACAAAGACGGATACAAAGACAGAGACAGAGACAGAGACAGAGACAGAGACAGAGACAGAGACGGAGACAGAGACAGAGACTGAGACTGAGACTGAGACAGAGACAGAGACAGAGACAGAGACAGAGACAGAGACAGAGACAGAGACAGAGACAGGGACAGAGACAGAGACAGAGACAGAGACAAAGACGGAGACAGCCACAGAGACAGAGACAGAGATGGAGACAGAGACAGAGACTGAGACTGAGACTGAGACAGAGACAGAGACAGAGACAGAGACAGAGACAGAGACAGAGACAGAGACAGAGACAGGGACAGAGACAGAGACAGAGACAGAGACAAAGACGGAGACAGAGATGGAGACAGAGACAGAGACAGAGACAGAGACAGAGACGGAGACGGAGACAGAGACGGGGACAGAGACAGAGACAGGGACAGAGACAGAGACAGAGACAGGGACTGGGACAGAGCTCGAAACAGTGGCAGAGACAGAGACATAGACACAGACAGAGACAGAGGCGCATGAGACAAAGACCGAGACTGAGGAGCAGGAGACATGGACGGAGACAGATACAGAGATGGAGACAGAGACAGAGACAGAGACAGAGACAGAGACAGAGACAGAGACAGAGACAGAGACAGAGACAGAGACGGAGACGGAGACAGAGACGGGGACAGAGACAGAGGCAGAGACAGAGACAGAGACAGGCACAGAGACAGAGACAGAGACAGTGACAGAGACAGAAACAGAGACAGAGACGGAGACAGAGACAGAGACAGAGACAGAGACACAGACAGAGACAGAGACAGAGACAGAGACAGAGACAGAGACACAGGTGCATGAGACAAAGACCGAGACAAAGGGGCAGGAGACATGGACGGAGACAAACCGGTGACAAAGACGTAGACAAAGACGTAGACAAAGACGGAGACAAAGACGGAGACAAAGACGGTGACAAAGACGGAGACAAAGCCGGAGACGAAGAGGAAGACGAGGACGGGGACAAAGACGGAGACACGGACGGAGACAAAGACGGAGGCAAAGACGGAGACAGGGACAGAGGCAGAGGCGGAGACAGAGACACAGACAGAGACAGAGACAGAGAGAGACGCGCATGAGACAGAGACCGAGACAAAGGGCCGGAGATACGGACGGAGACAAAGACGGAGACAAAGACGGTGACAACGACGGAGACAAAGACGGAGACGAAGAGGAAGACGAGGACGGAGACAAAGACAGAGACACAGACGGTGACAAAGACGTAGACAAAGACGTATACAAAGACGGAGACAAAGGCGGAGACAAACACGGTGACAAAGACGGAGACAAAGGTGGAGACGAAGAGGAAGACGACGACGGAGACAAAGACGGAGACAGTGGCGGAGACAAAGACGGAGACGAAGAGGAAGACGACGACGAAGACAAAGACGGAGACAAAGACGGAGACAAAGACGGAGACAAAGACGGAGACAAAGACGGAGACAAAGACGGTGACAAAGACGGAGACAAAGCCGGAGACGAAGAGGAAGACGAGGACGGGGACAAAGACGGAGACACGGACGGAGACAAAGACAGAGGCAGAGACGTAGACAAAGACGGAGGCAAAGACGGAGACAAAGACGGAGACAAATATGGAGACACAGACGGCGACAAATACAGAGACAAAGGCGGTGACAAATATGGAGACAAAGACAGGCACAAAGACGGAGACAAAGACAGAGACAAAGACGGAGACTAGGACGAAGACAAAGACGGAGGCAAAGACGGAGACAAAGACGGAGACAAAGATGGTTACACAGACGGATACAAATACGGAGACAAAGACAGGCACAAAGACGGAGACAAAGACGAAGGCAAAGACGGAGACAGAGTGTAACATAGAGACAGAGACAGAGACAGAGACAGAGACAAAGACGGAGACGGAGACAGAGACAGGGACAGAGACAGAGACAGAGACAGAGACAGAGACAGAGACAGAGACAGAGACAGAGACAGAGACAGAGACAGAGACAGAGACAGAGACAGAGACAGGGACAGAGACAGAGACGGAGACGGAGGCAGAGACGGGGACAGAGACAGAGACAGGGACAGAGACAGCGACAGAGACAGAGACTGAGACAGAGACAGAGATGGAGCCAGAGACAGAGACAGAGACAGAGACGGAGTCGGAGCAGAGACATGGACAGAGACATGGACAGAGACAGAGGCAGAGACAGAGACAGAGACAGAGACAGAGACAGAGACAGAGACGGAGACAGAGACAGAGACAGAGACAGAGACACAGACAGAGACAGAGACAGAGACAGAGACAGAGACAGAGACAGAGACAGAGACACAGGTGCATGAGACAAAGACCGAGACAAAGGGGCAGGAGACATGGACGGAGACAAACCGGTGACAAAGACGTAGACAAAGACGTAGACAAAGACGGAGACAAAGACGGAGACAAAGACGGTGACAAAGACGGAGACAAAGCCGGAGACGAAGAGGAAGACGAGGACGGGGACAAAGACGGAGACACGGACGGAGACAAAGACGGAGGCAAAGACGGAGACAGAGACAGAGGCAGAGGCGGAGACAGAGACACAGACAGAGACAGAGACAGAGAGAGACGCGCATGAGACAGAGACCGAGACAAAGGGCCGGAGACACGGACGGAGACAAAGACGGTGACAAAGACGGTGACAACGACGGAGACAAAGACGGAGACAAAGAGGAAGACGAGGACGGAGACAAAGACAGAGACACAGACGGTGACAAAGACGTAGACAAAGACGTATACAAAGACGGAGACAAAGACGGAGACAAACACGGTGACAAAGACGGAGACAAAGGCGGAGACGAAGAGGAAGACGACGACGGAGACAAAGACGGAGACAAAGACGGAGACAAAGACGGAGACAAAGACGGAGACAAAGACGGAGACAAAGACGGTGACATAGACGGAGACAAAGCCGGAGACGAAGAGGAAGACGAGGACGGGGACAAAGACGGAGACACGGACGGAGACAAAGACAGAGGCAGAGACGTAGACAAAGACGGAGGCAAAGACGGAGACAAAGACGGAGACAAAGACGGAGACAAAGACGGAGACAAAGATGGAGACAAAGACAGAGACAAAGACGGAGGCAGAGACAGAGACAGAGACAGAGACAGAGACTGGGACAGAGACAGAGACAGAGACAGAGACAGGGACAGGGACAGAGACAGAGACAGAGACTGAGACAGAGACAGAGATGGAGCCAGAGACAGAGACAGAGACAGAGACGGAGACGGAGCAGAGACATGGACAGAGACATGGACAGAGACAGAGGCAGAGACAGAGGCAGAGACAGAGACAGAGACAGAGACAGAGACAGAGACAGAGACAGGAACAGAGACAGAGACAGAGACAGAGACAGAGATGGAGACAGAGACAGAGACAGAGACAGAGACGGAGACAGAGACAGAGACTGAGACTGAGACTGAGACAGAGACAGAGATGGAGCCAGAGACAGAGACAGAGACAAAGACGGAGACGGAGACAGAGACAGGGACAGAGACAGAGACAGAGACAAAGACGGAGACAGCCACAGAGACAGAGACAGAGACAGAGACAGAGACAGAGACGGAGACGGAGCAGAAACATGGACAGAGACATGGACAGAGACAGAGGCAGAGACAGAGACAGAGACAGAGGCAGAGACAGAGACAGAGACAGAGACGGAGACGGAGACAGAGACCGGGACAGAGACAGAGACTGAGACAGAGACAGAGACTGAGACAGAGACAGAGACAAGTAGGAAGACAAAGACGGAGACAAAGACGGATACAAAGACAGAGACAGAGACAGAGACAGAGACAGAGACAGAGACGGAGACAGAGACAGAGACTGAGACTGAGACTGAGACAGAGACAGAGACAGAGACAGAGACAGAGACAGAGACAGAGACAGAGACAGGGACAGAGACAGAGACAGAGACAAAGACGGAGACAGCCACAGAGACAGAGACAGAGATGGAGACAGAGACAGAGACAGAGATGGAGACAGAGACAGTGACAGAGACAGAGACAGAGACGGAGACGGAGACAGAGACGGGGACAGAGACAGAGACAGGGACAGAGACAGAGACAAAGACAGGGACTGGGACAGAGCTCGAAACAGTGGCAGAGACAGAGATATAGACACAGACAGAGACAGAGGCGCATGAGACAAAGACCGAGACTGAGGAGCAGGAGACATGGGCGGAGACAGATACAGAGATGGAGACAGAGACAGAGACAGAGACAGAGACAGAGACAGAGACAGAGACAGAGACAGAGACAGAGACAGAGACAGAGACAGAGACAGAGACGGAGACGGAGACAGAGACGGGGACAGAGACAGAGGCAGAGACAGAGACAGAGACAGGCACAGAGACAGAGACAGAGACAGTGACAGAGACAGAAACAGAGACAGAGACGGAGACAGAGACAGAGACAGAGACAGAGACACAGACAGAGACAGAGACAGAGACAGAGACAGAGACAGAGACAGAGACACAGGTGCATGAGACAAAGACCGAGACAAAGGGGCAGGAGACATGGACGGAGACAAACCGGTGACAAAGACGTAGACAAAGACGTAGACAAAGACGGAGACAAAGACGGAGACAAAGACGGTGACAAAGACGGAGACAAAGCCGGAGACGAAGAGGAAGACGAGGACGGGGACAAAGACGGAGACACGGACGGAGACAAAGACAGAGGCAGAGACGTAGACAAAGACGGAGGCAAAGACGGAGACAAAGACGGAGACAAATATGGAGACACAGACGGCGACAAATACAGAGACAAAGGCGGTCACAAATATGGAGACAAAGACAGGCACAAAGACGGAGACAAAGACAGAAACAAAGACGGAGACTAAGACGAAGACAAAGACGGAGGCAAAGACGGAGACAAAGACGGAGACAAAGATGGTTACACAGACGGATACAAATACGGAGACAAAGACAGGCACAAAGACGGAGACAAAGACGAAGGCAAAGACGGAGACAGAGTGTAATATAGAGACAGAGACAGAGACAGAGACAGAGACAAAGACGGAGACAGAGACAGAGACAGGGACAGAGACAGAGACAGAGACAGAGACAGAGACAGAGACAGAGACAGAGACAGAGACAGAGACAGAGACAGAGACAGAGACAGAGACAGAGACAGAGACAGAGACAGAGACAGAGACAGGGACAGAGACAGAGACAGAGACGGAGACGGAGACAGAGACGGGGACAGAGACAGAGACAGGGACAGAGACAGCGACAGAGACAGAGACTGAGACAGAGACAGAGATGGAGCCAGAGACAGAGACAGAGACAGAGACGGAGTCGGAGCAGAGACATGGACAGAGACAGAGGCAGAGACAGAGACAGAGACAGAGACAGAGACAGAGACAGAGACAGAGACAGAGACGGAGACAGAGACAGAGACAGAGACAGAGACACAGACAGAGACAGAGACAGAGACAGAGACAGAGACAGAGACAGAGACACAGGTGCATGAGACAAAGACCGAGACAAAGGGGCAGGAGACATGGACTGAGACAAACCGGTGACAAAGACGTAGACAAAGATGTAGACAAAGACGGAGACAAAGACGGAGACAAAGACGGTGACAAAGACGGGGACAAAGCCGGAGACGAAGAGGAAGACGAGGACGGGGACAAAGACGGAGACACGGACGGAGACAAAGGCGGAGGCAAAGACGGAGACAGAGACAGAGGCAGAGGCGGAGACAGAGACACAGACAGAGACAGAGACAGAGAGAGACGCGCATGAGACAGAGACCGAGACAAAGGGCCGGAGACACGGACGGAGACAAAGACGGAGACAAAGACGGTGACAACGACGGAGACAAAGACGGAGACAAAGAGGAAGACGAGGACGGAGACAAAGACAGAGACACAGACGGTGACAAAGACGTAGACAAAGACGTATACAAAGACGGAGACAAAGACGGAGACAAACACGGTGACAAAGACGGAGACAAAGGCGGAGACGAAGAGGAAGACGACGACGGAGACAAAGACGGAGACAAAGACGGAGACAAAGACGGAGACAAAGACGGAGACAAAGACGGTGACAAAGACGGAGACAAAGCCGGAGACGAAGAGGAAGACGAGGACGGGGACAAAGACGGAGACACGGACGGAGACAAAGACAGAGGCAGAGACGTAGACAAAGACGGAGGCAAAGACGGAGACAAAGATGGAGACAAATATGGAGACACAGACGGCGACAAATACAGAGACAAAGGCGGTGACAAATATGGAGACAAAGACAGGCACAAAGACGGAGACAAAGACAGAGACAAAGACGGAGACTAAGACGAAGACAAAGACGGAGGCAAAGACGGAGACAAAGACGGAGACAAAGATGGTTACACAGACGGATACAAAGACAGAGACGAAGACAGGCACAAAGACGGAGACAAAGACGAAGGCAAAGACGGAGACAGAGTGTAATATAGAGGCAGAGACAGAGACAGAGACGGAGACAAAGACGGAGACGGAGACAGAGACAGGGACAGAGACAGAGACAGAGACAGAGACAGAGACAGAGACAGAGACAGAGACAGAGACAGAGACAGGGACAGAGACAGAGACGGAGACGGAGACAGAGACGGGGACAGAGACAGAGACAGGGACAGAGACAGCGACAGAGACAGAGACTGAGACAGAGACAGAGATGGAGCCAGAGACAGAGACAGAGACAGAGACGGAGTCGGAGCAGAGACATGGACAGAGACATGGACAGAGACAGAGGCAGAGACAGAGACAGAGACAGAGACAGAGACAGAGACAGAGACAGAGACAGAGACAGAGACAGAGACAGAGACAGAGACAGAGACAGAGACAGAGACAGAGACAGAGACAGAGACAGAGACAGAGACGGAGACGGAGACAGAGACGGGGACAGAGACAGAGACAGGGACAGAGACAGAGACGGAGACAGGGACCCGGACAGAGCCCGATACAGAGGCAGAGACAGACACATTGACACAGACAGAGACAGAGGCGCATGAGACAAAGACCGAGACTGAGGGGCAGGAGACATGCACGGAGACAGATACAGAGATGGAGACAGAGACAGAGACAGAGACAGAGACAGAGACAGAGACAGAGACGGAGACGGAGACAGAGACGGGGACAGAGACAGAGGCAGAGACAGAGACAGAGACAGGCACAGAGACAGGGACAGAGACAGAGACAGAGACAGAAACAGAGACAGAGACAGAGACACAGACAGAGACAGAGACAGAGAGAGACGCGCATGAGACAAAGACCGCGACAGAGGGGCAGGATACATGGACGGAGACAAAGACGGAGACAAAGACGTAGACAAAGACGGAGGCAAAGACGGAGACAAAGACGGAGACAAATATGGAGACACAGACGGAGACAAATACAGAGACAAAGGCGGTGACAAATATGGAGACAAAGACAGGCACAAAGACGGAGACAAAGACAGAGACAAAGACGGAGACTAAGACGAAGACAAAGATGGAGGCAAAGACGGAGACAAAGACGGAGACAAAGACGAAGACAAAGACGGAGACAGAGTGTAATATAGAGACAGAGGCAGAGACACAGACAGAGACAGAGACAGAGACAGAGACACAGGTGCATGAGACAAAGACCGAGACAAGGAGGCAGGAGACATGGACGGAGACAAAGACGATGACAAAGACGTAGCCAAAGACGTAGACAAAGACGGAGACAAAGACGGAGACAAAGATGGAGACAAAGACAGAGACAAAGACGGAGACAGAGACAGAGACAGAGACAGAGACTGAGACAGATACAGAGACAGAGACGGAGACAGAGACAGGGAGAGGGACAGAGTCAGAGACAGAGACAAAGACAGAGACAGAGGCTGAGACGGAGACAGAGATGGAGCCAGAGACAGAGACGGAGACGGAGCAGAGACATGGACAGAGACAGAGGCAGAGACAGAGACAGAGACACAGATAGAGACCGAGACAGAGACAGAGACAGAGACAGAGACAGAGACAGAGACAGATACAGAGACTGAGACTGAGACAGAGACAGAGATGGAGCCAGCGACAGAGACAGAGACAAAGACGGAGACGGAGACAGAGACAGGGACAGAGACAGAGGCAGAGACAGAGACAGAGACAGCGACAGAGACAGAGACAGAGATGGAGACAGAGACAGAGACAGAGACAGAGACAGAGATGTAGACAGAGACAGAGACAGAGACAGAGACAGAGACAGAGACGGAGACGGAGACAGAGATGAGGACAGAGACAGAGACAGAGACAGAGACAGAGACAGAGACAGAGACAGAGACAGAGACAGAGACAGAGACAGAGACAGAGACAGAGACAGAGACAGAGACAGAGACAGAGACAGAGGCAGAGACAGAGACAGAGACAGAGACAGAGACAGAGACAGAGACAGAGACAGAGACAGAGACAGAGACAGAGACAGAGACAGAGACAGAGACAGAGACAGGGACAGGGACAGAGACAGAGACAGAGACTGAGACAGAGACAGAGATGGAGCCAGAGACAGAGACAGAGACAGAGACGGAGACGGAGCAGAAACATGGACAGAGACATGGACAGAGACAGAGGCAGAGACAGAGACAGAGACAGAGACAGAGACAGAGACAGAGACAGAGACGGAGACGGAGACAGAGACGGGGACAGAGACAGAGACTGAGACAGAGACAGAGACTGAGACAGAGACAGAGACAAGTAGGAAGACAAAGACGGAGACAAAGACGGATACAAAGACAGAGACAGAGACAGAGACAGAGACAGAGACAGAGACAGAGACAGAGACAGAGACAGAGACAGAGACAGAGACAGAGACAGAGACAGAGACAGAGACAGAGACAGAGGCAGAGACAGAGACAGAGACAGAGACAGAGACAGAGACAGAGACAGAGACAGAGACAGAGACACAGATGCATGAGACAAAGACCGAGACAAAGGGGCAGGAGACATGGACGGAGACAAAACCGGTGACAAAGACGTAGACAAAGACGTAGACAAAGACGGAGACAAAGACGGAGACAAAGACGGTGACAAAGACGGAGACAAAGCCGGAGACGAAGAGGAAGACGAGGACGGGGACAAAGACGGAGACACGGACGGAGACAAAGACGGAGGCAAAGACGGAGACAGAGACAGAGGCAGAGGCGGAGACAGAGACACAGACAGAGACAGAGACAGAGAGAGACGCGCATGAGACAGAGACCGAGACAAAGGGCCGGAGACACGGACGGAGACAAAGACGGAGACAAAGACGGTGACAACGACGGAGACAAAGACGGAGACAAAGAGGAAGACGAGGACGGAGACAAAGACAGAGACAAAGACGGAGACTAAGACGAAGACAAAGACGGAGGCAAAGACGGAGACAAAGACGGAGACAAAGATGGTTACACAGACGGATACAAATACGGAGACAAAGACAGGCACAAAGACGGAGACAAAGACGAAGGCAAAGACGGAGACAGAGTGTAATATAGAGACAGAGACAGAGACAGAGACAGAGACAAAGACGGAGACGGAGACAGAGACAGAGACAGGGACAGAGACAGAGACAGAGACAGAGACAGAGACAGAGACAGAGACAGAGACAGAGACAGAGACAGAGACAGAGACAGAGACAGAGACAGAGACAGAGACAGAGACAGAGACAGAGACAGTGACAGAGACAGAGACAGAGACGGAGACGGAGACAGAGACGGGGACAGAGACAGAGGCAG
>CAMAOD020000139.1:607500-687500 GCA_945859595.2 Megachile willughbiella
ACAGAGACAGAGACAGAGGCAGAGACAGAGACAGAGACAGAGACAGAGATGGAGACAGAGACAGAGACAGAGACTGAGACTGAGACAGAGACAGAGATGGAGCCAGAGACAGAGACAGAGACAAAGACGGAGACGGAGACAGAGACAGGGACAGAGACAGAGGCAGAGACAGAGACAGAGACAGCCACAGAGACAGAGACAGAGATGGAGACAGAGACAGAGACAGGGACGGAGACAGAGACAGAGATGGAGACAGAGACAGAGACAGAGACAGAGACAGAGACGGAGACGGAGACAGAGACGGGGACAGACACAGAGACAGGGACAGAGACAGAGACAGAGGCAGGGACACAGACAGAGACAGCGACAGAGACGGAGACGGAGACAGATACGGGGACAGAGACAGAGACAGGGACAGAGACAGAGACAGAGACAGGGACACAGACAGAGACAGAGACAGAGATGGAGACAGAGCCAGAGACAGAGACAGAGGCAGAGACAGAGACAGAGACAGAGACAGAGACAGAGACAGCCACAGAGACAGAGACAGAGATGGGGGCAGAGACAGAGACAGAGACAGAGATGGAGACAGACACAGAGACAGAGACAGAGACGGAGACGGAGACAGAGACGGGGACAGAGACAGAGACAGGGACAGAGACAGAGACAGAGACAGGGACAGGGACAGAGCCCGATACAGAGTCAGAGACAGAGACATAGACACAGACAGAGACAGTGGCGCATGAGACAACCACCGATACTGAGGCGCAGGAGACATGGACGGAGACAGAGACAGAGATGGGGACAGAGACAGAGACAGAGACAGAGACAGAGACGAAAGCGGTGACAGAGACGGGGACAGAGACAGAGGCAGAGACAGAGACAGGGACAGAGACAGAGACAGAGACAGCCACAGAGACAGAGACAGAGATGGAGACAGAGACAGAGACAGAGACAGAGGCAGAGACAGAGACAGAGACAGAGACAGAGACAGAGACAGAGACAGAGATGGAGACAGAGACAGAGACAGAGACAGAGACAGAGACAGAGACAGAGACAGAGACAGAGACAGAGACAGAGACAGAGATGGAGACAGAGACAGAGACAGAGACAGAGACAGAGACGAAAGCGGAGACAGAGACGGGGACAGAGACAGAGGCAGAGACAGAGACAGGGACAGAGACAGAGACAGCCACAGAGACAGAGACAGAGACAGAGACAGAGACAGAGGCAGAGACAGAGACAGAGATGGAGACAGAGACAGAGACAGAGACAGAGACAGAGACGGAGACGGAGACAGAGATGGGGACAGACACAGAGACAGGGACAGAGACAGAGAAAGGGACAGGGACAAGGACAGAGCCCGATACAGAGGCAGAGACAGAGACATAGACACAGAGAGAGACAGATGCGCATGAGACAAAGACCGAGACTGAGGGGCAGGAGACATGGACGGAGAGAGAGACAGAGATGGAGACAGAGACAGAGACAGAGACAGAGACAGAGACAGAGACGGAGACGGAGACACAGACAGAGACAGAGACAGAGGCAGAGACAGAGACAGAGATGGAGACAGAGACAGAGACAGAGACAGAGACAGAGACGAAAGCGGAGACAGAGACGGGGACAGAGACAGAGGCAGAGACAGAGACAGGGACAGAGACAGAGACAGCCACAGAGACAGAGACAGAGACAGAGACAGAGGCAGAGGCAGAGACAGAGACAGAGATGGAGACAGAGACAGAGACAGGGACAGAGACAGAGAAAGAGACAGGGACAAGGACAGAGCCCGATACAGAGGCAGAGACAGAGACATAGACACAGACAGAGACAGATGCGCATGAGACAAAGACCGAGACTGAGGGGCAGGAGACATGGACGGAGACAGAGACAGAGATGGAGACAGAGACAGAGACAGAGACAGAGACAGAGACGGAGACGGAGACACAGACGGGGACAGAGACAGAGGCAGAGACAGAGACAGGGACAGAGACAGAGACAGGGACACAGGTGCATGAGACAAAGACCGAGACAAAGGGGCAGGAGACATGGACGGAGACAAAGACGGAGACAAAGACGTAGACAAAGACGGAGGCAAAGACGGAGACAAAGACGGAGACAAATATGGAGACACAGACGGAGACAAATACAGAGACAAAAACGGAGACAAAGACGAAGACAAAGACGGAGGCAAAAACGGAGACAAAGGCGGAGACAAAGATGGTTACACAGACGGATACAAATACGGAGACAAAGACAGGCACAAAGACGGAGACAAAGACGAAGACAAAGACGGGGACAGAGTGTAATATAGAGACAGAGACAGAGACACAGACAGAGACAGAGACAGAGACACAGACACAGGTGCATGAGACAAAGACCGAGACAAAGGGGCAGGAGACATGGACGGAGATAAAGACGGCGACAAAGACGGAGACACAGACGGAGACAAAGATGGAGACAAAGACAGAGACTAAGACGGAGACAGAGACAGAGACAGAGACAGAGACAGAGACAGAGACAGAGACAGAGACAGAGACAGAGGCAGAGACAGAGACAGAGACAGAGACAGAGACAGAGACAGAGACAGAGACAGAGACAGAGACAGAGACAGAGACACAGATGCATGAGACAAAGACCTAGACAAAGGGGCAGGGGACATGGACGGAGACAAAGACGGTGACAAAGACGTAGACAAAGACGTAGACAAAGACGGAGACAATGACGCAGACGAAGAGGAAGCCGACGACGGAGACAAAGACGGTGACAAAGACGTAGACAAAGACGGAGGCAAAGACGGAGACAAAGACGGAGACAAATATGGAGACACAGACGGAGACAAATACAGAGACGAAGACGGTCGCAAAGATGGATACAAAGACGGATACAAATACGGAGACAAAGACATGCACAAAGACGGAGACAGAGACGAAGACAAAGACGGAGACAGAGTGTAATACAGAGACAAAGACATAGACACAGACAGAGACAGAGGCGCATGAGACAAAGACCGAGACTGAGGGGCAGGAGACACGGACGGAGACAAAGACGGAGACAAAGACGTAGACAAAGACGGAGACAAGGACGGAGACAAAGACGGTGACAAAGACGGAGACAAAGGCGGAGACAAAGACGGAGACAAAGACGGAGACGAAGAGGAAGACGACGACGGAGACAAAGACGGAGACAAAGACGGAGACAGAGACAGAGACAGAGAGAGAGGCGCATGAGACAGAGACCGAGACAAAGGGCCGGAGACACGGACGGAGACAAAGACGGAGACAAAGACGGTGACAACGACGGAGACAAAGACGGAGACAAAGAGGAAGACGAGGACGGAGACAAAGACAGAGACACAGACGGTGACAAAGACGTAGACAAAGACGTATACAAAGACGGAGACAAAGACGGAGACAAACACGGTGACAAAGACGGAGACAAAGGCGGAGACGAAGAGGAAGACGACGACGGAGACAAAGACGGAGACAACGACGGAGACAAAGACGGAGACAAAGACGGAGACAAAGACGGTGACAAAGACGGAGACAAAGCCGGAGACGAAGAGGAAGACGAGGACAGGGACAAAGACGGAGACACGGACGGAGACAAAGACAGAGGCAGAGACGTAGACAAAGACGGAGGCAAAGACGGAGACAAAGATGGAGACAAATATGGAGACACAGACGGCGACAAATACAGAGACAAAGGCGGTGACAAATATGGAGACAAAGACAGGCACAAAGACGGAGACAAAGACAGAGACAAAGACGGAGACTAAGACGAAGACAAAGACGGAGGCAAAGACGGAGACAAAGACGGAGACAAAGATGGTTACACAGACGGATACAAAGACGGAGACAAAGACAGGCACAAAGACGGAGACAAAGACGAAGGCAAAGACGGAGACAGAGTGTAATATAGAGACAGAGACAGAGACAGAGACGGAGACAAAGACGGAGACGGAGACAGAGACAGGGACAGAGACAGAGACAGAGACAGAGACAGAGACAGAGACAGAGACAGAGACAGAGACAGAGACAGAGACAGAGACAGAGACAGGGACAGAGACAGAGACGGAGACGGAGACAGAGACGGGGACAGAGACAGAGACAGGGACAGAGACAGCGACAGAGACAGAGACTGAGACAGAGACAGAGATGGAGCCAGAGACAGAGACAGAGACAGAGACGGAGTCGGAGCAGAGACATGGACAGAGACATGGACAGAGACAGAGGCAGAGACAGAGACAGAGACAGAGACAGAGACAGAGACAGAGACAGAGACAGAGACAGAGACAGAGACAGAGACAGAGACAGAGACAGAGACAGAGACAGAGACAGAGACGGAGACGGAGACAGAGACGGGGACAGAGACAGAGACAGGGACAGAGACAGAGACGGAGACAGGGACCCGGACAGAGCCCGATACAGAGGCAGAGACAGACACATTGACACAGACAGAGACAGAGGCGCATGAGACAAAGACCGAGACTGAGGGGCAGGAGACATGGACGGAGACAGATACAGAGATGGAGACAGAGACAGAGACAGAGACAGAGACAGAGACAGAGACAGAGACAGAGACGGAGACGGAGACAGAGACGGGGACAGAGACAGAGGCAGAGACAGAGACAGAGACAGGCACAGAGACAGGGACAGAGACAGAGACAGAGACAGAAACAGAGACAGAGACAGAGACAGAGAGAGACGCGCATGAGACAAAGACCGCGACAGAGGGGCAGGATACATGGACGGAGACAAAGACGGAGACAAAGACGTAGACAAAGACGGAGGCAAAGACGGAGACAAAGACGGAGACAAATATGGAGACACAGACGGAGACAAATACAGAGACAAAGGCGGTGACAAATATGGAGACAAAGACAGGCACAAAGACGGAGACAAAGACAGAGACAAAGACGGAGACTAAGACGAAGACAAAGATGGAGGCAAAGACGGAGACAAAGACGGAGACAAAGACGAAGACAAAGACGGAGACAGAGTGTAATATAGAGACAGAGGCAGAGACACAGACAGAGACAGAGACAGAGACAGAGACACAGGTGCATGAGACAAAGACCGAGACAAGGAGGCAGGAGACATGGACGGAGACAAAGACGATGACAAAGACGTAGCCAAAGACGTAGACAAAGACGGAGACAAAGACGGAGACAAAGATGGAGACAAAGACAGAGACAAAGACGGAGACAGAGACAGAGACAGAGACAGAGACTGAGACAGATACAGAGACAGAGACGGAGACAGAGACAGGGAGAGGGACAGAGTCAGAGACAGAGACAAAGACAGAGACAGAGGCTGAGACGGAGACAGAGATGGAGCCAGAGACAGAGACGGAGACGGAGCAGAGACATGGACAGAGACAGAGGCAGAGACAGAGACAGAGACACAGACAGAGACCGAGACAGAGACAGAGACAGAGACAGAGACAGAGACAGAGACAGAGACAGATACAGAGACTGAGACTGAGACAGAGACAGAGATGGAGCCAGCGACAGAGACAGAGACAAAGACGGAAACGGAGACAGAGACAGGGACAGAGACAGAGGCAGAGACAGAGACAGAGACAGAGACAGCGACAGAGACAGAGACAGAGATGGAGACAGAGACAGAGACAGAGACAGAGACAGAGATGTAGACAGAGACAGAGACAGAGACAGAGACAGAGACAGAGACGGAGACGGAGACAGAGATGAGGACAGAGACAGAGACAGAGACAGAGACAGAGACAGAGACAGAGACAGAGACAGAGACAGAGACAGAGACAGAGACAGAGACAGAGACAGAGACAGAGACAGAGACAGAGACAGAGACAGAGACAGAGACAGAGACAGAGGCAGAGACAGAGACAGAGACAGAGACAGAGACAGAGACAGAGACAGAGACAGAGACAGAGACAGAGACAGAGACAGAGACAGAGACAGAGACAGGGACAGGGACACAGACAGAGACAGAGACTGAGACAGAGACAGAGATGGAGCCAGAGACAGAGACAGAGACAGAGACGGAGACGGAGCAGAAACATGGACAGAGACATGGACAGAGACAGAGGCAGAGACAGAGACAGAGACAGAGACAGAGACAGAGACAGAGACAGAGACAGAGACGGAGACGGAGACAGAGACGGGGCAGAGACAGAGACTGAGACAGAGACAGAGACTGAGACAGAGACAGAGACAAGTAGGAAGACAAAGACGGAGACAAAGACGGATACAAAGACAGAGACAGAGACAGAGACAGAGACAGAGACAGAGACAGAGACAGAGACAGAGACAGAGACAGAGACAGAGACAGAGACAGAGACAGAGACAGAGACAGAGGCAGAGACAGAGACAGAGACAGAGACAGAGACAGAGACAGAGACAGAGACAGAGACAGAGACACAGATGCATGAGACAAAGACCGAGACAAAGGGGCAGGAGACATGGACGGAGACAAAACCGGTGACAAAGACGTAGACAAAGACGTAGACAAAGACGGAGACAAAGACGGAGACAAAGACGGTGACAAAGACGGAGACAAAGCCGGAGACGAAGAGGAAGACGAGGACGGGGACAAAGACGGAGACACGGACGGAGACAAAGACGGAGGCAAAGACGGAGACAGAGACAGAGGCAGAGGCGGAGACAGAGACACAGACAGAGACAGAGACAGAGAGAGACGCGCATGAGACAGAGACCGAGACAAAGGGCCGGAGACACGGACGGAGACAAAGACGGAGACAAAGACGGTGACAACGACGGAGACAAAGACGGAGACAAAGAGGAAGACGAGGACGGAGACAAAGACAGAGACAAAGACGGAGACTAAGACGAAGACAAAGACGGAGGCAAAGACGGAGACAAAGACGGAGACAAAGATGGTTACACAGACGGATACAAATACGGAGACAAAGACAGGCACAAAGACGGAGACAAAGACGAAGGCAAAGACGGAGACAGAGTGTAATATAGAGACAGAGACAGAGACAGAGACAGAGACAAAGACGGAGACGGAGACAGAGACAGAGACAGGGACAGAGACAGAGACAGAGACAGAGACAGAGACAGAGACAGAGACAGAGACAGAGACAGAGACAGAGACAGAGACAGAGACAGAGACAGAGACAGAGACAGAGACAGAGACAGAGACAGAGACAGAGACAGAGATGGAGACGGAGACAGAGACGGGGACAGAGATGGAGACAGAGACAGAGACAGGGACAGAGACAGAGACGGAGACGGAGACAGAGACGGGGACAGAGACAGAGACAGGGACAGAGACAGAGACAGAGACAGAGACTGAGACAGAGACAGAGATGGAGCCAGAGACAGAGACAGAGACAGAGACGGAGTCGGAGCAGAGACATGGACAGAGACATGGACAGAGACAGAGGCAGAGACAGAGACAGAGACAGAGACAGAGACAGAGACAGAGACAGAGACAGAGACAGAGACAGAGACAGAGACAGAGACAGAGACAGAGACAGAGACAGAGACAGAGACAGAGACAGAGACAGAGACAGAGACAGAGACAGAGACAGAGACGGAGACGGAGACAGAGACGGGGACAGAGACAGAGACAGGGACAGAGACAGAGACGGAGACAGGGACCGGGACAGAGCCCGATACAGAGGCAGAGACAGAGACATAGACACAGACAGAGACAGAGGCGCATGAGACAAAGACCGAGACTGAGGGGCAGGAGACATGGACGGAGACAGATACAGAGATGGAGACAGAGACAGAGACAGAGACAGAGACAGAGACAGAGACAGAGACAGAGACGGAGACGGAGACAGAGACGGGGACAGAGACAGAGGCAGAGACAGAGACAGAGACAGGCACAGAGACAGGGACAGAGACAGAGACAGAGACAGAAACAGAGACAGAGACAGAGACACAGACAGAGACAGAGACAGAGAGAGACGCGCATGAGACAAAGACCGCGACAGAGGGGCAGGATACATGGACGGAGACAAAGACGGAGACAAAGACGTAGACAAAGACGGAGGCAAAGACGGAGACAAAGACGGAGACAAATATGGAGACACAGACGGAGACAAATACAGAGACAAAGGCGGTGACAAATATGGAGACAAAGACAGGCACAAAGACGGAGATAAAGACAGAGACAAAGACGGAGACTAAGACGAAGACAAAGACGGAGGCAAAGACGGAGACAAAGACGGAGACAAAGACGAAGACAAAGACGGAGACAGAGTGTAATATAGAGACAGAGGCAGAGACACAGACAGAGACAGAGACAGAGAGAGAGACACAGGTGCATGAGACAAAGACCGAGACAAAGAGGCAGGAGACATGGACGGAGACAAAGACGATGACAAAGACGTAGCCAAAGACGTAGACAAAGGCGGAGACAAAGACGGAGACAAAGATGGAGACAAAGACAGAGACAAAGACGGAGACAGAGACAGAGACAGAGACAGAGACAGAGACAGAGACAGAGACAGATACAGAGACAGAGACGGAGACAGAGACAGGGAGAGGGACAGAGTCAGAGACAGAGACAGAGACAGAGACAAAGACAGAGACAGAGACTGAGACGGAGACAGAGATGGAGCCAGAGACAGAGATGGAGACGGAGCAGAGACATGGACAGAGACAGAGGCAGAGACAGAGACAGAGACACAGACAGAGACAGAGACAGAGACAGAGACAGAGACAGAGACAGAGACAGAGACAGAGACAGAGACAGAGACAGAGACAGAGACAGAGACAGAGACAGAGACAGAGGCAGGGACAGGGACAGAGACAGAGACAGAGACTGAGACAGAGACAGAGATGGAGCCAGAGACAGAGACAGAGACAGAGACGGAGACGGAGCAGAAACATGGACAGAGACATGGACAGAGACAGAGGCAGAGACAGAGACAGAGACAGAGACAGAGACAGAGACAGAGACAGAGACAGAGACAGAGACAGAGACAGAGACAGAGACAGAGACAGAGACAGAGACAGAGACAAAGACAGAGACAGAGACAGAGACAGAGACAGAGACAGAGACAGAGACAGAGACAGAGACAGAGACAGAGACAGAGACAGAGACAGAGACGGGGACAGAGACAGAGACTGAGACAGAGACAGAGACTGAGACAGAGACAGAGACAAGTAGGAAGACAAAGACGGAGAAAAAGACGGAGACAAAGACCGAGACCAAGACGGAGACAAAGATGGAGACACAGGCAGAGACAAATACGGAGAAAAAAGGCAGAGACAAAGGCGGAGACAGAGACAGAGACAGAGACACAGGTGCATGAGACAAAGACCGAGACAAAGGGGCATGAGACATGGACGGAGACAAAGACGATGACAAAGACGTAGCCAAAGACGTAGACAAAGACGGAGACAAAGACGGAGACAAAGGTGGAGACAAAGACAGAGAAAAAGACGGAGACAGAGACCGAGACAGAGACAGAGACAGAGACAGAGGCAGAGACAGAGACAGAGACAGGGACAGGGACAGAGACAGAGACAGAGACAGAGACTGAGACAGAGACAGAGATGGAGCCAGAGACAGAGACAGAGACAGAGACGGAGACGGAGCAGAGACATGGACAGAGACATGGACAGAGACAGAGGCAGAGACAGAGACAGAGACAGCCACAGAGACAGAGACAGAGACAGAGACAGAGACAGAGACAGAGACAGAGACAGAGACAGAGACAGAGACAGAGACAGAGACAGAGACAGAGACAGAGACAGAGACAGAGACAGAGATGGAGACAGAGACAGAGACAGAGACAGAGACGGAGACGGAGACAGAGACAGAGACAAAGACAGAGACAGAGACTGAGACGGAGACAGAGATGGAGCCAGAGACAGAGACGGAGACGGAGCAGAGACATGGACAGAGACAGAGGCAGAGACAGAGACAGAGACACAGACAGAGACAGAGACAAAGACAGAGACAGAGACAGAGACAGAGACAGAGACAGAGACAGAGACAGAGACAGAGACAGAGACAGGGACAGGGACAGAGACAGAGACAGAGACTGAGACAGAGACAGAGACAGAGACAGAGACAGAGACAGAGACAGAGACAGAGACAGAGACAGAGACAGAGACAGAGACAGAGACAGAGACAGAGACAGAGACAGCGACAGAGACAGAGACAGAGACAGAGACAGAGACAGAGACAGAGACAGAGACAGAGACAGAGACAGAGACAGAGACAGAGACAGAGACAGAGACAGGGACAGGGACAGAGACAGAGACAGAGACTGAGACAGAGACAGAGATGGAGCCAGAGACAGAGACAGAGACAGAGACGGAGACGGAGCAGAAACATGGACAGAGACATGGACAGAGACAGAGGCAGAGACAGAGACAGAGACAGAGACAGAGACAGAGACAGAGACAGAGACAGAGACAGAGACAGAGACAGAGACAGAGACAGAGACAGAGACAGAGACAGAGACAGAGACAGAGACAGAGACAGAGACAGAGACAGAGACAGAGACAGAGACGGAGACGGAGACAGAGACGGGGACAGAGACAGAGACTGAGACAGAGACAGAGACTGAGACAGAGACAGAGACAAGTAGGAAGACAAAGACGGAGAAAAAGACGGAGACAAAGACCGAGACCAAGACGGAGACAAAGATGGAGACACAGGCAGAGACAAATACGGAGAAAAAAGGCAGAGACAAAGGCGGAGACAGAGACAGAGACAGAGACACAGGTGCATGAGACAAAGACCGAGACAAAGGGGCATGAGACATGGACGGAGACAAAGACGATGACAAAGACGTAGCCAAAGACGTAGACAAAGACGGAGACAAAGACGGAGACAAAGGTGGAGACAAAGACAGAGAAAAAGACGGAGACAGAGACCGAGACAGAGACAGAGACAGAGACAGAGGCAGAGACAGAGACAGAGACAGGGACAGGGACAGAGACAGAGACAGAGACAGAGACTGAGACAGAGACAGAGTTGGAGCCAGAGACAGAGACAGAGACAGAGACGGAGACGGAGCAGAGACATGGACAGAGACATGGACAGAGACAGAGGCAGAGACAGAGACAGAGACAGCCAGAGAGACAGAGACAGAGATGGAGACAGAGACAGAGACAGAGACAGAGACAGAGACAGAGACAGAGACAGAGACAGAGACAGAGACAGAGACAGAGACAGAGACAGAGACAGAGACAGAGACAGAGACAGAGATGGAGACAGAGACAGAGACAGAGACAGAGACGGAGACGGAGACAGAGACGGGGACAGAGACAGAGACAGGGACAGAGACAGAGACAGAGACAGGGACAGGGACAGAGCCCGATACAGAGGCAGAGACAGAGACATAGACACAGACAGAGACAGAGGCGCATGAGACAAAGACCGAGACTGATGGGCAGGAGACATGGACGGAGACAGATACAGAGATGGAGACAGAGACAGAGGAAGAGACAGAGACAGAGACAGAGACAGAGACGGAGACAGAGACAGAGACAGGGACAGAGATAGGGACAGAGACAGAGGCAGAGACAGGGACAGGGACAGAGACAGAGACAGATACAGAAACAGAGACAGAGACAGAGACAGAGACAGAGACAGAGACAGAGACAGAGACAGAGACAGAGACAGAGACAGAGACAGAGACAGAGACAGAGACAGAGTCAGAGACAGAGACAGAGACAGAGACAGAGACGGAGACGGAGACAGAGACGGGGACAGAGACAGAGGCAGAGACAGAGACAGGGACAGAGACAGAGACAGGGACAGAGACAGAGACAGAGACAGAGGCAGAGACAGAGACAGAGACAGAGACAGAGATGGAGACAGAGACAGAGACAGAGACTGAGACTGAGACAGAGACAGAGATGGAGCCAGAGACAGAGACAGAGACAAAGACGGAGACGGAGACAGAGACAGGGACAGAGACAGAGGCAGAGACAGAGACAGAGACAGCCACAGAGACAGAGACAGAGATGGAGACAGAGACAGAGACAGAGACAGGGACGGAGACAGAGACAGAGATGGAGACAGAGACAGAGACAGAGACAGAGACAGAGACGGAGACGGAGACAGAGACGGGGACAGACACAGAGACAGGGACAGAGACAGAGACAGAGGCAGGGACACAGACAGAGACAGCGACAGAGACGGAGACGGAGACAGATACGGGGACAGAGACAGAGACAGGGACAGAGACAGAGACAGAGACAGGGACACAGACAGAGACAGAGACAGAGATGGAGACAGAGCCAGAGACAGAGACAGAGGCAGAGACAGAGACAGAGACAGAGACAGAGACAGAGACAGCCACAGAGACAGAGACAGAGATGGGGGCAGAGACAGAGACAGAGACAGAGATGGAGACAGACACAGAGACAGAGACAGAGACGGAGACGGAGACAGAGACGGGGACAGAGACAGAGACAGGGACAGAGACAGAGACAGAGACAGGGACAGGGACAGAGCCCGATACAGAGTCAGAGACAGAGACATAGACACAGACAGAGACAGTGGCGCATGAGACAACCACCGATACTGAGGCGCAGGAGACATGGACGGAGACAGAGACAGAGATGGGGACAGAGACAGAGACAGAGACAGAGACAGAGACGAAAGCGGAGACAGAGACGGGGACAGAGACAGAGGCAGAGACAGAGACAGGGACAGAGACAGAGACAGAGACAGCCACAGAGACAGAGACAGAGATGGAGACAGAGACAGAGACAGAGACAGAGGCAGAGACAGAGACAGAGACAGAGACAGAGACAGAGACAGAGATGGAGACAGAGACAGAGACAGAGACAGAGACAGAGACAGAGACAGAGACAGAGACAGAGACAGAGACAGAGACAGAGATGGAGACAGAGACAGAGACAGAGACAGAGACAGAGACGAAAGCGGAGACAGAGACGGGGACAGAGACAGAGGCAGAGACAGAGACAGGGACAGAGACAGAGACAGCCACAGAGACAGAGACAGAGACAGAGACAGAGACAGAGGCAGAGACAGAGACAGAGATGGAGACAGAGACAGAGACAGAGACAGAGACAGAGACGGAGACGGAGACAGAGATGGGGACAGACACAGAGACAGGGACAGAGACAGAGAAAGGGACAGGGACAAGGACAGAGCCCGATACAGAGGCAGAGACAGAGACATAGACACAGAGAGAGACAGATGCGCATGAGACAAAGACCGAGACTGAGGGGCAGGAGACATGGACGGAGAGAGAGACAGAGATGGAGACAGAGACAGAGACAGAGACAGAGACAGAGACGGAGACGGAGACACAGACAGAGACAGAGACAGAGGCAGAGACAGAGACAGAGATGGAGACAGAGACAGAGACAGAGACAGAGACAGAGACGAAAGCGGAGACAGAGACGGGGACAGAGACAGAGGCAGAGACAGAGACAGGGACAGAGACAGAGACAGCCACAGAGACAGAGACAGAGACAGAGACAGAGGCAGAGGCAGAGACAGAGACAGAGATGGATACAGAGACAGAGACAGAGACAGAGACAGAGACGGAGACGGAGACAGAGACGGGGACAGACACAGAGACAGGGACAGAGACAGAGAAAGAGACAGGGACAAGGACAGAGCCCGATACAGAGGCAGAGACAGAGACATAGACACAGACAGAGACAGATGCGCATGAGACAAAGACCGAGACTGAGGGGCAGGAGACATGGACGGAGACAGAGACAGAGATGGAGACAGAGACAGAGACAGAGACAGAGACAGAGACGGAGACGGAGACACAGACGGGGACAGAGACAGAGGCAGAGAGAGAGACAGGGACAGAGACAGAGACAGGGACACAGGTGCATGAGACAAAGACCGAGACAAAGGGGCAGGAGACATGGACGGAGACAAAGACGGAGACAAAGACGTAGACAAAGACGGAGACAAAGATGGAGACAAAGACAGAGACTAAGACGGAGACAGAGACAGAGACAGAGACAGAGACAGAGACAGAGACAGAGACAGAGACAGAGACAGAGACAGAGACAGAGACAGAGACAGAGACAGAGACAGAGACAGAGACAGAGACAGAGACAGAGACAGAGACAGAGACAGAGACAGAGACAGAGACAGAGACAGAGACAGAGACAGAGACAGAGACAGAGACAGAGACACAGATGCATGAGACAAAGACCTAGACAAAGGGGCAGGAGACATGGACGGAGACAAAGACGGTGACAAAGACGTAGACAAAGACGTAGACAAAGACGGAGACAATGACGCAGACGAAGAGGAAGCCGACGACGGAGACAAAGACGGTGACAAAGACGTAGACAAAGACGGAGGCAAAGACGGAGACAAAGACGGAGACAAATATGGAGACACAGACGGAGACAAATACAGAGACGAAGACGGTCGCAAAGATGGATACAAAGACGGATACAAATACGGAGACAAAGACATGCACAAAGACGGAGACAGAGACGAAGACAAAGACGGAGACAGAGTGTAATACAGAGACAAAGACATAGACACAGACAGAGACAGAGGCGCATGAGACAAAGACCGAGACTGAGGGGCAGGAGACACGGACGGAGACAAAGACGGAGACAAAGACGTAGACAAAGACGGAGACAAGGACGGAGACAAAGACGGTGACAAAGACGGAGACAAAGGCGGAGACAAAGACGGAGACAAAGACGGAGACGAAGAGGAAGACGACGACGGAGACAAAGACGGAGACAAAGACGGAGACAGAGACAGAGGCAGAGGCGGAGACAGAGACGGGAACAGAGACAGAGACAGAGATGTAGCCAGAGACCGAGACAGAGGCAGAGACAGAGACAGAGACAGAAACAGAGGCAGAGACAGAGACACAGACAGAGACAGGGAGAGCGACAGAACCATAGGGGCAGGAGACAAAGGCGGTGACCCTTGGGCAGGAGACAAAGACGGAGACAAAGTCGGAAAGAAACAGGAAAGCGAAGACGGAGACAAAGACGGAGACAGAGACCGAGACAGAGACAGAGACAGAGACAGAGACAGACACAGAGACAGAGACAGAGACAGAGACAGAGACAGAGACAGAGACAGACACAGAGGCAGAGACAGGGACAGAGACAGAGACAGAGACAGAGACAGAGACAGAGACAGAGACAGAGACAGAGACAGAGACAGAGACAGAGACGGAGGCGGAGACAGAGATGGGGACAGAGACAGAGGCAGAGACAGAGACAGGGACAGAACCAGAGACAGAGACAGGGACAGAGCCCGATACAGAGGCAGAGACAGATATAGACACAGACAGGGACAGAGACAGAGACAGAGACAGAGACAGAGACAGAGACAGAGACAGAGACAGAGATGGAGACAGAGACAGAGACAGAGACAGAGACAGAGACAGAGACAGAGACGGAGACAGAGACAGGGACAGAGACAGAGACAGGGACAGAGACAGAGACAGAGATAGAGACAAAGACGGAGAAAAAGACGGAGGTAAAGACGGAGACAAAGACGGATACAAATATGGAGCCACAGACGGAGACAAATACAGAGACAAAGACGGTGACAAATATGGAGACGAAGACAGGCACAAAGACGGAGGCAAAGACAGAGACAAAGACGGAGACAAAGACGAAGACAAAGACGGAGGCAAAGACGGAGACAAAGACGGAGACAAAGATGGTTACACAGACGGATACAAATACGGAGACAAAGACAGGTACAAAGACGGAGACAAAGACGAAGACAAAGATGGAGACAGAGTGTAATATAGAGACAGAGACAGAGACACAGACAGAGACAGGGACGGAGACAGAGACAGAGACAGGGACAGAGACAGAGACAGGGACAGAGACGGAGACAGAGATAGAGGCAAAGACGGAGGCAAAGAGGGAGACAAAGGCGGAGACAAATATGGAGACACAGACGGAGACAAATACAGAGACGAAGACGGTCGCAAAGATGGATACAAAGACGGATACAAATACGGAGACAAAGACATGCACAAAGACGGAGACAGAGACGAAGTCAAAGACGGAGACAGAGTGTAATACAGAGACAAAGACAGAGACACAGACAGAGACAGAGACAGAGACAGAGACAGAGACAGAGACAGAGACGGAGACGGAGACAGAGACGGGGACAGAGACAGAGTCAGAGACAGAGACAGAGACAGGGACAGAGACAGAGACAGAGACAGGGACAGGGACAGAGCCCGATACAGAGGCAGAGACAGAGACATAGACACAGACAGAGACAGAGGCGCATGAGACAAAGACCGAGACTGAGGGGCAGGAGACACGGACGGAGACAAAGACGGAGACAAAGAAGTAGACAAAGACGTAGACAAAGACGGAGACAAAGATGGTGACAAAGACGGAGACAAAGACGGAGACAAAGATGGAGACAAAGACAGAGACAGAGGCAGAAATAGGGACAGAGACAGAGGCTGAGACAGAGACAGAGACAGAGTCAGAGAAAGAGACAGAGACAGAGACAGAGACAGGGACAGAGACAGAGACAGAGACAGAGACAGAGACAGAGACAGAGACAGAGACAGAGACAAGGACAGAGACAGAGACAGAGACAGAGACAGAGACAGAAACAGAGACAGAGACAGAGACAGAGACAGAGACAGAAACAGAGATAGAGACAAAGACGGAGACAAAAACAGAGACAAGTAGGAAGACAAAGACGGAGACAAAGACGGAGACAAAGGCTGAGACAAAGACGGAGGCAAAGACGGAGACAAAGACGGAGACAAAGATGGAGAAACAGACTGAGACAAATACGGAGACAAAGACGGTGACAAAGACGGTGACAAAGACGGAGACAGAGACAGAGGCAGAGGCGGAGACAGAGACCGGAACAGAGACAGAAACAGAGATAGGGACAGAGACAGGGATAGAGACAGAGGCAGAGACAGAGACAGAGACAGAGACAGAGACAGAAACCGATACAGAGGCAGAGACAGAGACAGAGACAGAGACAGAGACCCACACAGAGACAGAGACAGAGGCAGAGGCGCATTAGACAAAGACCGAGACAGAGGGGCAGGAGACATGAACGGAGACAAAGACGGAGACAAAGACGGTGACAAAGACGGAGACAAACACGGAGACGAGGAGGAAAACGACGACGGAGACAAATACGGAAACAAAGACGGAGGCAAAGACGGAGACAAAGATGGAGACAAAGACAGAGACAGAGACAGAGGCAGAGGCGGAAACAGAGACGGGAACAGAGACACAGACAGAGACAGAGATAGGGACAGAGAGAGAGACAGAGACAGAGACAGAGAGAGAGACAGAGACAGAGACAGAGACAGAGACAGAGACAGAGACAGAGACAGAGACAGAGACAGAGACAGAGACAGGGACAGAGACGGAGACGGAGACAGAGACGGGGACAGAGACAGAGGCAGAGACAGACAGGGACAGAGACAGAGACAGAGACAGAGACAGAGATGGAGGCAGAGACAGAGACAGAGACAGAGACAGAGACAGAGACAGAGACAAAGACGGAGACGGAGACAGAGACAGGGACAGAGACAGAGACAGAGACAGAGACAGAGACAGAGACAGAGATGGAGACAGAGACAGAGACAGAGACAGAGACGGAGACGGAGACAGAGACGGGGACAGAGACAGAGACAGGGACAGAGACAGAGACAGAGACAGGCACAGGGACAGAGCCCGATACAGAGGCAGAGACAGAGACAGAGACAGAGACAGAGACAGAGACAGAGACAGAGACACAGATGCATGAGACAAAGACCTAGACAAAGGGGCAGGAGACATGGACGGAGACAAAGACGGTGACAAAGACGTAGACAAAGACGTAGACAAAGACGGAGACAATGACGCAGACGAAGAGGAAGCCGACGACGGAGACAAAGACGGTGACAAAGACGTAGACAAAGACGGAGGCAAAGACGGAGACAAAGACGGAGACAAATATGGAGACACAGACGGAGACAAATACAGAGACGAAGACGGTCGCAAAGATGGATACAAAGACGGATACAAATACGGAGACAAAGACATGCACAAAGACGGAGACAGAGACGAAGACAAAGACGGAGACAGAGTGTAATACAGAGACAAAGACATAGACACAGACAGAGACAGAGGCGCATGAGACAAAGACCGAGACTGAGGGGCAGGAGACACGGACGGAGACAAAGACGGAGACAAAGACGTAGACAAAGACGGAGACAAGGACGGAGACAAAGACGGTGACAAAGACGGAGACAAAGGCGGAGACAAAGACGGAGACAAAGACGGAGACGAAGAGGAAGACGACGACGGAGACAAAGACGGAGACAAAGACGGAGACAGAGACAGAGGCAGAGGCGGAGACAGAGACGGGAACAGAGACAGAGACAGAGATGTAGCCAGAGACCGAGACAGAGGCAGAGACAGAGACAGAGACAGAAACAGAGGCAGAGACAGAGACACAGACAGAGACAGAGAGAGCGACAGAACCATAGGGGCAGGAGACAAAGGCGGTGACCCTTGGGCAGGAGACAAAGACGGAGACAAAGTCGGAAAGAAACAGGAAAGCGAAGACGGAGACAAAGACGGAGACAGAGACCGAGACAGAGACAGAGACAGAGACAGACACAGAGACAGAGACAGAGACAGAGACAGAGACAGAGACAGAGACAGACACAGAGGCAGAGACAGGGACAGAGACAGAGACAGAGACAGAGACAGAGACAGAGACAGAGACAGAGACAGAGACAGAGACAGAGACAGAGACAGAGACAGAGACGGAGGCGGAGACAGAGATGGGGACAGAGACAGAGGCAGAGACAGAGACAGGGACAGAACCAGAGACAGAGACAGGGACAGAGCCCGATACAGAGGCAGAGACAGATATAGACACAGACAGGGACAGAGACAGAGACAGAGACAGAGACAGAGACAGAGACAGAGACAGAGACAGAGATGGAGACAGAGACAGAGACAGAGACAGAGACAGAGACAGAGACAGAGACGGAGACAGAGACAGGGACAGAGACAGAGACAGGGACAGAGACAGAGACAGAGATAGAGACAAAGACGGAGAAAAAGACGGAGGTAAAGACGGAGACAAAGACGGATACAAATATGGAGACACAGACGGAGACAAATACAGAGACAAAGACGGTGACAAATATGGAGACGAAGACAGGCACAAAGACGGAGGCAAAGACAGAGACAAAGACGGAGACAAAGACGAAGACAAAGACGGAGGCAAAGACGGAGACAAAGACGGAGACAAAGATGGTTACACAGACGGATACAAATACGGAGACAAAGACAGGTACAAAGACGGAGACAAAGACGAAGACAAAGATGGAGACAGAGTGTAATATAGAGACAGAGACAGAGACACAGACAGAGACAGAGACGGAGACAGAGACAGAGACAGGGACAGAGACAGAGACAGGGACAGAGACGGAGACAGAGATAGAGGCAAAGACGGAGGCAAAGAGGGAGACAAAGGCGGAGACAAATATGGAGACACAGACGGAGACAAATACAGAGACGAAGACGGTCGCAAAGATGGATACAAAGACGGATACAAATACGGAGACAAAGACATGCACAAAGACGGAGACAGAGACGAAGTCAAAGACGGAGACAGAGTGTAATACAGAGACAAAGACAGAGACACAGACAGAGACAGAGACAGAGACAGAGACAGAGACAGAGACAGAGACGGAGACGGAGACAGAGACGGGGACAGAGACAGAGTCAGAGACAGAGACAGAGACAGGGACAGAGACAGAGACAGAGACAGGGACAGGGACAGAGCCCGATACAGAGGCAGAGACAGAGACATAGACACAGACAGAGACAGAGGCGCATGAGACAAAGACCGAGACTGAGGGGCAGGAGACACGGACGGAGACAAAGACGGAGACAAAGAAGTAGACAAAGACGTAGACAAAGACGGAGACAAAGATGGTGACAAAGACGGAGACAAAGACGGAGACAAAGATGGAGACAAAGACAGAGACAGAGGCAGAAATAGGGACAGAGACAGAGGCTGAGACAGAGACAGAGACAGAGTCAGAGAAAGAGACAGAGACAGAGACAGAGACAGGGACAGAGACAGAGACAGAGACAGAGACAGAGACAGAGACAGAGACAGAGACAGAGACAAGGACAGAGACAGAGACAGAGACAGAGACAGAGACAGAAACAGAGACAGAGACAGAGACAGAGACAGAGACAGAAACAGAGATAGAGACAAAGACGGAGACAAAAACAGAGACAAGTAGGAAGACAAAGACGGAGACAAAGACGGAGACAAAGGCTGAGACAAAGACGGAGGCAAAGACGGAGACAAAGACGGAGACAAAGATGGAGAAACAGACTGAGACAAATACGGAGACAAAGACGGTGACAAAGACGGTGACAAAGACGGAGACAGAGACAGAGGCAGAGGCGGAGACAGAGACCGGAACAGAGACAGAAACAGAGATAGGGACAGAGACAGGGATAGAGACAGAGGCAGAGACAGAGACAGAGACAGAGACAGAGACAGAAACCGATACAGAGGCAGAGACAGAGACAGAGACAGAGACAGAGACCCACACAGAGACAGAGACAGAGGCAGAGGCGCATTAGACAAAGACCGAGACAGAGGGGCAGGAGACATGAACGGAGACAAAGACGGAGACAAAGACGGTGACAAAGACGGAGACAAACACGGAGACGAGGAGGAAAACGACGACGGAGACAAATACGGAAACAAAGACGGAGGCAAAGACGGAGACAAAGATGGAGACAAAGACAGAGACAGAGACAGAGGCAGAGGCGGAAACAGAGACGGGAACAGAGACACAGACAGAGACAGAGATAGGGACAGAGAGAGAGACAGAGACAGAGACAGAGAGAGAGACAGAGACAGAGACAGAGACAGAGACAGAGACAGAGACAGAGACAGAGACAGAGACAGAGACAGAGACAGGGACAGAGACGGAGACGGAGACAGAGACGGGGACAGAGACAGAGGCAGAGACAGACAGGGACAGAGACAGAGACAGAGACAGAGACAGAGATGGAGGCAGAGACAGAGACAGAGACAGAGACAGAGACAGAGACAGAGACAAAGACGGAGACGGAGACAGAGACAGGGACAGAGACAGAGACAGAGACAGAGACAGAGACAGAGACAGAGATGGAGACAGAGACAGAGACAGAGACAGAGACGGAGACGGAGACAGAGACGGGGACAGAGACAGAGACAGGGACAGAGACAGAGACAGAGACAGGCACAGGGACAGAGCCCGATACAGAGGCAGAGACAGAGACATAGACACAGACAGAGACAGAGGCGCATGAGACAAAGACCGAGACTGAGGGGCAGGAGACATGGACGGAGACAGATACAGAGATGGAGACAGAGACAGAGGAAGAGACAGAGACAGAGACAGAGACAGAGGCAGAGACAGAGACAGAGATGGAGACAGAGACAGAGACAGAGACAGAGACAGAGACGAAAGCGGAGACAGAGACGGGGACAGAGACAGAGGCAGAGACAGAGACAGGGACAGAGACAGAAACAGCCACAGAGACAGAGACAGAGACAGAGACAGAGGCAGAGGCAGAGACAGAGACAGAGATGGAGACAGAGACAGAGACAGAGACAGAGACAGAGACGGAGACGGAGACAGAGACGGGGACAGACACAGAGACAGGGACAGAGACAGAGAAAGAGACAGGGACAAGGACAGAGCCCGATACAGAGGCAGAGACAGAGACATAGACACAGACAGAGACAGATGCGCATGAGACAAAGACCGAGACTGAGGGGCAGGAGACATGGACGGAGACAGAGACAGAGATGGAGGCAGAGACAGAGACAGAGACAGAGACAGAGACGTAGACGGAGACACAGACGGGGACAGAGACAGAGGCAGAGACAGAGACAGGGACAGAGACAGAGACAGGGACACAGGTGCATGAGACAAAGACCGAGACAAAGGGGCAGGAGACATGGACGGAGACAAAGACGGAGACAAAGACGTAGACAAAGACGGAGGCAAAGACGGAGACAAAGACGGAGACAAATATGGAGACACAGACGGAGACAAATACAGAGACAAAAACGGAGACAAAGACGAAGACAAAGACGGAGGCAAAAACGGAGACAAAGGCGGAGACAAAGATGGTTACACAGACGGATACAAATACGGAGACAAAGACAGGCACAAAGACGGAGACAAAGACGAAGACAAAGACGGGGACAGAGTGTAATATAGAGACAGAGACAGAGACACAAACAGAGACAGAGACAGAGACACAGACACAGGTGCATGAGACAAAGACCGAGACAAAGGGGCAGGAGACATGGACGGAGATAAAGACGGCGACAAAGACGGAGACACAGACGGAGACAAAGATGGAGACAAAGACAGAGACTAAGACGGAGACAGAGACAGAGACAGAGACAGAGACAGAGACAGAGACAGAGACAGAGACAGAGACAGAGACAGAGACAGAGACAGAGACAGAGACAGAGACAGAGACAGAGACAGAGACAGAGACAGAGACAGAGACAGAGACAGAGACAGAGACAGAGACAGAGACAGAGACAGAGACAGAGACAGAGACAGAGACAGAGACAGAGACAGAGACAGAGACACAGATGCATGAGACAAAGACCTAGACAAAGGGGCAGGAGACATGGACGGAGACAAAGACGGTGACAAAGACGTAGACAAAGACGTAGACAAAGACGGAGACAATGACGCAGACGAAGAGGAAGCCGACGACGGAGACAAAGACGGTGACAAAGACGTAGACAAAGACGGAGGCAAAGACGGAGACAAAGACGGAGACAAATATGGAGACACAGACGGAGACAAATACAGAGACGAAGACGGTCGCAAAGATGGATACAAAGACGGATACAAATACGGAGACAAAGACATGCACAAAGACGGAGACAGAGACGAAGACAAAGACGGAGACAGAGTGTAATACAGAGACAAAGACATAGACACAGACAGAGACAGAGGCGCATGAGACAAAGACCGAGACTGAGGGGCAGGAGACACGGACGGAGACAAAGACGGAGACAAAGACGTAGACAAAGACGGAGACAAGGACGGAGACAAAGACGGTGACAAAGACGGAGACAAAGGCGGAGACAAAGACGGAGACAAAGACGGAGACGAAGAGGAAGACGACGACGGAGACAAAGACGGAGACAAAGACGGAGACAGAGACAGAGGCAGAGGCGGAGACAGAGACGGGAACAGAGACAGAGACAGAGATGTAGCCAGAGACCGAGACAGAGGCAGAGACAGAGACAGAGACAGAAACAGAGGCAGAGACAGAGACACAGACAGAGACAGAGAGAGCGACAGAACCATAGGGGCAGGAGACAAAGGCGGTGACCCTTGGGCAGGAGACAAAGACGGAGACAAAGTCGGAAAGAAACAGGAAAGCGAAGACGGAGACAAAGACGGAGACAGAGACCGAGACAGAGACAGAGACAGAGACAGACACAGAGACAGAGACAGAGACAGAGACAGAGACAGAGACAGAGACAGACACAGAGGCAGAGACAGGGACAGAGACAGAGACAGAGACAGAGACAGAGACAGAGACAGAGACAGAGACAGAGACAGAGACAGAGACAGAGACAGAGACAGAGACAGAGACGGAGGCGGAGACAGAGATGGGGACAGAGACAGAGGCAGAGACAGAGACAGGGACAGAACCAGAGACAGAGACAGGGACAGAGCCCGATACAGAGGCAGAGACAGATATAGACACAGACAGGGACAGAGACAGAGACAGAGACAGAGACAGAGACAGAGACAGAGACAGAGACAGAGATGGAGACAGAGACAGAGACAGAGACAGAGACAGAGACAGAGACAGAGACGGAGACAGAGACAGGGACAGAGACAGAGACAGGGACAGAGACAGAGACAGAGATAGAGACAAAGACGGAGAAAAAGACGGAGGTAAAGACGGAGACAAAGACGGATACAAATATGGAGACACAGACGGAGACAAATACAGAGACAAAGACGGTGACAAATATGGAGACGAAGACAGGCACAAAGACGGAGGCAAAGACAGAGACAAAGACGGAGACAAAGACGAAGACAAAGACGGAGGCAAAGACGGAGACAAAGACGGAGACAAAGATGGTTACACAGACGGATACAAATACGGAGACAAAGACAGGTACAAAGACGGAGACAAAGACGAAGACAAAGATGGAGACAGAGTGTAATATAGAGACAGAGACAGAGACACAGACAGAGACAGAGACGGAGACAGAGACAGAGACAGGGACAGAGACAGAGACAGGGACAGAGACGGAGACAGAGATAGAGGCAAAGACGGAGGCAAAGACGGAGACAAAGGCGGAGACAAATATGGAGACACAGACGGAGACAAATACAGAGACGAAGACGGTCGCAAAGATGGATACAAAGACGGATACAAATACGGAGACAAAGACATGCACAAAGACGGAGACAGAGACGAAGTCAAAGACGGAGACAGAGTGTAATACAGAGACAAAGACAGAGACACAGACAGAGACAGAGACAGAGACAGAGACAGAGACAGAGACAGAGACGGAGACGGAGACAGAGACGGGGACAGAGACAGAGTCAGAGACAGAGACAGAGACAGGGACAGAGACAGAGACAGAGACAGGGACAGGGACAGAGCCCGATACAGAGGCAGAGACAGAGACATAGACACAGACAGAGACAGAGGCGCATGAGACAAAGACCGAGACTGAGGGGCAGGAGACACGGACGGAGACAAAGACGGAGACAAAGAAGTAGACAAAGACGTAGACAAAGACGGAGACAAAGATGGTGACAAAGACGGAGACAAAGACGGAGACAAAGATGGAGACAAAGACAGAGACAGAGGCAGAAATAGGGACAGAGACAGAGGCTGAGACAGAGACAGAGACAGAGTCAGAGAAAGAGACAGAGACAGAGACAGAGACAGGGACAGAGACAGAGACAGAGACAGAGACAGAGACAGAGACAGAGACAGAGACAGAGACAAGGACAGAGACAGAGACAGAGACAGAGACAGAGACAGAAACAGAGACAGAGACAGAGACAGAGACAGAGACAGAAACAGAGATAGAGACAAAGACGGAGACAAAAACAGAGACAAGTAGGAAGACAAAGACGGAGACAAAGACGGAGACAAAGGCTGAGACAAAGACGGAGGCAAAGACGGAGACAAAGACGGAGACAAAGATGGAGAAACAGACTGAGACAAATACGGAGACAAAGACGGTGACAAAGACGGTGACAAAGACGGAGACAGAGACAGAGGCAGAGGCGGAGACAGAGACCGGAACAGAGACAGAAACAGAGATAGGGACAGAGACAGGGATAGAGACAGAGGCAGAGACAGAGACAGAGACAGAGACAGAGACAGAAACCGATACAGAGGCAGAGACAGAGACAGAGACAGAGACAGAGACCCACACAGAGACAGAGACAGAGGCAGAGGCGCATTAGACAAAGACCGAGACAGAGGGGCAGGAGACATGAACGGAGACAAAGACGGAGACAAAGACGGTGACAAAGACGGAGACAAACACGGAGACGAGGAGGAAAACGACGACGGAGACAAATACGGAAACAAAGACGGAGGCAAAGACGGAGACAAAGATGGAGACAAAGACAGAGACAGAGACAGAGGCAGAGGCGGAAACAGAGACGGGAACAGAGACACAGACAGAGACAGAGATAGGGACAGAGAGAGAGACAGAGACAGAGACAGAGAGAGAGACAGAGACAGAGACAGAGACAGAGACAGAGACAGAGACAGAGACAGAGACAGAGACAGAGACAGGGACAGAGACGGAGACGGAGACAGAGACGGGGACAGAGACAGAGGCAGAGACAGACAGGGACAGAGACAGAGACAGAGACAGAGACAGAGATGGAGGCAGAGACAGAGACAGAGACAGAGACAGAGACAGAGACAGAGACAAAGACGGAGACGGAGACAGAGACAGGGACAGAGACAGAGACAGAGACAGAGACAGAGACAGAGACAGAGATGGAGACAGAGACAGAGACAGAGACAGAGACGGAGACGGAGACAGAGACGGGGACAGAGACAGAGACAGGGACAGAGACAGAGACAGAGACAGGCACAGGGACAGAGCCCGATACAGAGGCAGAGACAGAGACATAGACACAGACAGAGACAGAGGCGCATGAGACAAAGACCGAGACTGAGGGGCAGGAGACATGGACGGAGACAGATACAGAGATGGAGACAGAGACAGAGGAAGAGACAGAGACAGAGACAGAGACAGAGACGGAGACGGAGACAGAGACGGGGACAGAGACAGAGACAGGGACAGAGACCGAGACAGAGACAGGGACAGGGACAGAGCCCGATACAGAGGCAGAGACAGAGACATACACAAAGACAGAGACAGAGGCGCATAAGACAAAGACCGAGACTGAGGGGCAGGAGACATGAACGGAGACAAAGACGGAGACAAAGACGGTGACAAAGACGGAGACAAACACGGAGACGAGGAGGAAAACGACGACGGAGACAAATACGGAAACAAAGACGGAGGCAAAGACGGAGACAAAGATGGAGACAAAGACAGAGACAGAGACAGAGGCAGAGGCGGAAACAGAGACGGGAACAGAGACACAGACAGAGACAGAGATAGGGACAGAGAGAGAGACAGAGACAGAGACAGAGAGAGAGACAGAGACAGAGACAGAGACAGAGACAGAGACAGAGACAGAGACAGAGACAGAGACAGAGACAGAGACAGGGACAGAGACGGAGACGGAGACAGAGACGGGGACAGAGACAGAGGCAGAGACAGAGACAGGGACAGAGACAGAGACAGAGACAGAGACAGAGATGGAGACAGAGACAGAGACAGAGACAGAGACAGAGACAGAGACAGAGACAAAGACGGAGACGGAGACAGAGACAGGGACAGAGACAGAGGCAGAGACAGAGACAGAGACAGCCACATAGACAGAGACAGAGATGGAGACAGAGACAGAGACAGAGACAGAGGCTGAGACGGAGACAGAGATGGAGCCAGAGACAGAGACGGAGACGGAGCAGAGACATGGACAGAGACAGAGGCAGAGACAGGGACAGAGACACAGACAGAGACCGAGACAGAGACAGAGACAGAGACAGAGACAGAGACGGAGACAGAGACAGATACAGAGACTGAGACTGAGACAGAGACAGAGATGGAGCCAGCGACAGAGACAGAGACAAAGACGGAAACGGAGACAGAGACAGGGACAGAGACAGAGGCAGAGACAGAGACAGAGACAGCGACAGAGACAGAGACAGAGATGGAGACAGAGACAGAGACAGAGACAGAGACAGAGACAGAGATGTAGACAGAGACAGAGGCAGAGACAGAGACAGAGACAGAGACGGAGACGGAGACAGAGATGAGGACAGAGACAGAGACAGAGACAGAGACAGAGACAGAGACAGAGACAGAGACAGAGACAGAGACAGAGACAGAGACAGAGACAGAGACAGAGACAGAGACAGAGACAGAGACAGAGACAGAGGCAGAGACAGAGACAGAGACAGAGGCAGAGACAGAGACAGAGACAGAGACAGAGACAGAGACAGAGACAGAGACAGAGACAGAGACAGAGACAGAGACAGAGACAGAGACAGAGACAGAGACAGAGACAGAGACAGAGACAGAGACAGGGACAGGGACAGAGACAGAGACAGAGACTGAGACAGAGACAGAGATGGAGCCAGAGACAGAGACAGAGACAGAGACGGAGACGGAGCAGAAACATGGACAGAGACATGGACAGAGACAGAGGCAGAGACAGAGACAGAGACAGAGACAGAGACAGAGACAGAGACAGAGACAGAGACGGAGACGGAGACAGAGACGGGGACAGAGACAGAGACTTAGACAGAGACAGAGACTGAGACAGAGACAGAGACAAGTAGGAAGACAAAGACGGAGACAAAGACGGATACAAAGACAGAGACAGAGACAGAGACAGAGACAGAGACAGAGACAGAGACAGAGACAGAGACAGAGACAGAGACAGAGACAGAGACAGAGACAGAGACAGAGGCAGAGACAGAGACAGAGACAGAGACAGAGACAGAGACAGAGACAGAGACAGAGACACAGATGCATGAGACAAAGACCGAGACAAAGGGGCAGGAGACATGGACGGAGACAAAACCGGTGACAAAGACGTAGACAAAGACGTAGACAAAGACGGAGACAAAGACGGAGACAAAGACGGTGACAAAGACGGAGACAAAGCCGGAGACGAAGAGGAAGACGAGGACGGGGACAAAGACGGAGACACGGACGGAGACAAAGACGGAGGCAAAGACGGAGACAGAGACAGAGGCAGAGGCGGAGACAGAGACACAGACAGAGACAGAGACAGAGAGAGACGCGCATGAGACAGAGACCGAGACAAAGGGCCGGAGACACGGACGGAGACAAAGACGGAGACAAAGACGGTGACAACGACGGAGACAAAGACGGAGACAAAGAGGAAGACGAGGACGGAGACAAAGACGGAGACTAAGACGAAGACAAAGACGGAGGCAAAGACGGAGACAAAGACGGAGACAAAGATGGTTACACAGACGGATACAAATACGGAGACAAAGACAGGCACAAAGACGGAGACAAAGACGAAGGCAAAGACGGAGACAGAGTGTAATATAGAGACAGAGACAGAGACAGAGACAGAGACAAAGACGGAGACGGAGACAGAGACAGAGACAGGGACAGAGACAGAGACAGAGACAGAGACAGAGACAGAGACAGAGACAGAGACAGAGACAGAGACAGAGACAGAGACAGAGACAGAGACAGAGACAGAGACAGATACAGAGACAGAGACAGAGACAGAGACAGAGACAGAGACAGAGACAGAGACAGAGACAGAGACAGAGACAGAGACAGAGACAGAGACAGAGACAGAGACAGAGACAGAGACAGAGATGGAGACGGAGACAGAGACGGGGACAGAGATGGAGACAGAGACAGAGACAGGGACAGAGACAGAGACGGAGACGGAGACAGAGACGGGGACAGAGACAGAGACAGGGACAGAGACAGATACAGAGACAGAGACTGAGACAGAGACAGAGATGGAGCCAGAGACAGAGACAGAGACAGAGACGGAGTCGGAGCAGAGACATGGACAGAGACATGGACAGAGACAGAGGCAGAGACAGAGACAGAGACAGAGACAGAGACAGAGACAGAGACAGAGACAGAGACAGAGACAGAGACAGAGACAGAGACAGAGACAGAGACAGAGACAGAGACAGAGACAGAGACAGAGACGGAGACGGAGACAGAGACGGGGACAGAGACAGAGACAGGGACAGAGATAGAGACGGAGACAGGGACCGGGACAGAGCCCGATACAGAGGCAGAGACAGAGACATAGACACAGACAGAGACAGAGGCGCATGAGACAAAGACCGAGACTGAGGGGCAGGAGACATGGACGGAGACAGATACAGAGATGGAGACAGAGACAGAGACAGAGACAGAGACAGAGACAGAGACAGAGACAGAGACGGAGACGGAGACAGAGACGGGGACAGAGACAGAGGCAGAGACAGAGACAGAGACAGGCACAGAGACAGGGACAGAGACAGAGACAGAGACAGAAACAGAGACAGAGACAGAGACAGAGACAGAGACAGAGACAGAGACAGAGACAGAGACAGAGACAGAGACAGAGACAGAGACAGAGACAGAGACAGAGACAGAGACAGAGACAGAGACTGAGATGGAGACGGAGACAGAGACGGGGACAGAGATGGAGACAGAGACAGAGACAGGGACAGAGACAGAGACGGAGACGGAGACAGAGACGGGGACAGAGACAGAGACAGGGACAGAGACAGAGACAGAGACAGAGACTGAGACAGAGACAGAGATGGAGCCAGAGACAGAGACAGAGACAGAGACGGAGTCGGAGCAGAGACATGGACAGAGACATGGACAGAGACAGAGGCAGAGACAGAGACAGAGACAGAGACAGAGACTGAGACAGAGACAGAGACAGAGACAGAGACAGAGACAGAGACAGAGACAGAGACAGAGACAGAGACAGAGACAGAGACAGAGACAGAGACAGAGACAGAGACGGAGACGGAGACAGAGACGGGGACAGAGACAGAGACAGGGACAGAGATAGAGACGGAGACAGGGACCGGGACAGAGCCCGATACAGAGGCAGAGACAGAGACATAGACACAGACAGAGACAGAGGCGCATGAGACAAAGACCGATACTGAGGGGCAGGAGACATGGACGGAGACAGATACAGAGATGGAGACAGAGACAGAGACAGAGACAGAGACAGAGACAGAGACAGAGACAGAGACAGAGACAGAGACAGAGACGGAGACGGAGACAGAGACGGGGACAGAGACAGAGGCAGAGACAGAGACAGAGACAGGCACAGAGACAGGGACAGAGACAGAGACAGAGACAGAAACAGAGACAGAGACAGAGACACAGACAGAGACAGAGACAGAGAGAGACGCGCATGAGACAAAGACCGCGACAGAGGGGCAGGATACATGGACGGAGACAAAGACGGAGACAAAGACGTAGACAAAGACGGAGGCAAAGACGGAGACAAAGACGGAGACAAATATGGAGACACAGACGGAGACAAATACAGAGACAAAGGCGGTGACAAATATGGAGACAAAGACAGGCACAAAGACGGAGATAAAGACAGAGACAAAGACGGAGACTAAGACGAAGACAAAGACGGAGGCAAAGACGGAGACAAAGACGGAGACAAAGACGAAGACAAAGACGGAGACAGAGTGTAATATAGAGACAGAGGCAGAGACACAGACAGAGACAGAGACAGAGAGAGAGACACAGGTGCATGAGACAAAGACCGAGACAAAGAGGCAGGAGACATGGACGGAGACAAAGACGATGACAAAGACGTAGCCAAAGACGTAGACAAAGGCGGAGACAAAGACGGAGACAAAGATGGAGACAAAGACAGAGACAAAGACGGAGACAGAGACAGAGACAGAGACAGAGACAGAGACAGAGACAGATACAGAGACAGAGACGGAGACAGAGACAGGGAGAGGGACAGAGTCAGAGACAGAGACAGAGACAGAGACAAAGACAGAGACAGAGACTGAGACGGAGACAGAGATGGAGCCAGAGACAGAGACGGAGACGGAGCAGAGACATGGACAGAGACAGAGGCAGAGACAGAGACAGAGACACAGACAGAGACAGAGACAGAGACAGAGACAGAGACAGAGACAGAGACAGAGACAGAGACAGAGACAGAGACAGAGACAGGGACAGAGACAGGGACAGGGACAGAGACAGAGACAGAGACTGAGACAGAGACAGAGACAGAGACAGAGACAGAGACAGAGACAGAGACAGAGACAGAGACAGAGACAGAGACAGAGACAGAGACAGAGACAGAGACAGAGACAGAGACAGAGACAGAGACAGAGACAGAGACAGAGGCAGGGACAGGGACAGAGACAGAGACAGAGACTGAGACAGAGACAGAGATGGAGCCAGAGACAGAGACAGAGACAGAGACGGAGACGGAGCAGAAACATGGACAGAGACATGGACAGAGACAGAGGCAGAGACAGAGACAGAGACAGAGACAGAGACAGAGACAGAGACAGAGACAGAGACAGAGACAGAGACAGAGACAGAGACAGAGACAGAGACAGAGACAGAGACAGAGACAGAGACAGAGACAGAGACAGAGACAGAGACAGAGACAGAGACAGAGACAGAGACAGAGACAGAGACGGAGACGGAGACAGAGACGGGGACAGAGACAGAGACTGAGACAGAGACAGAGACTGAGACAGAGACAGAGACAAGTAGGAAGACAAAGACGGAGAAAAAGACGGAGACAAAGACCGAGACCAAGACGGAGACAAAGATGGAGACACAGGCAGAGACAAATACGGAGAAAAAAGGCAGAGACAAAGGCGGAGACAGAGACAGAGACAGAGACACAGGTGCATGAGACAAAGACCGAGACAAAGGGGCATGAGACATGGACGGAGACAAAGACGATGACAAAGACGTAGCCAAAGACGTAGACAAAGACGGAGACAAAGACGGAGACAAAGGTGGAGACAAAGACAGAGAAAAAGACGGAGACAGAGACCGAGACAGAGACAGAGACAGAGACAGAGGCAGAGACAGAGACAGAGACAGGGACAGGGACAGAGACAGAGACAGAGACAGAGACTGAGACAGAGACAGAGATGGAGCCAGAGACAGAGACAGAGACAGAGACGGAGACGGAGCAGAGACATGGACAGAGACATGGACAGAGACAGAGGCAGAGACAGAGACAGAGACAGCCACAGAGACAGAGACAGAGACAGAGACAGAGACAGAGACAGAGACAGAGACAGAGACAGAGACAGAGACAGAGACAGAGACAGAGACAGAGACAGAGACAGAGACAGAGACAGAGACAGAGATGGAGACAGAGACAGAGACAGAGACAGAGACGGAGACGGAGACAGAGACAGAGACAAAGACAGAGACAGAGACTGAGACAGAGATGGAGCCAGAGACAGAGACGGAGACGGAGCAGAGACATGGACAGAGACAGAGGCAGAGACAGAGACAGAGACACAGACAGAGACAGAGACAGAGACAGAGACAGAGACAGAGACAGAGACAGAGACAGAGACAGAGACAGAGACAGAGACAGAGACAGAGACAGAGACAGAGACAGAGACAGAGACAGAGACAGAGACAGAGACAGAGACAGAGACAGAGACAGAGACAGAGACAGAGACAGAGACAGAGACAGAGACAGAGATGGAGACAGAGACAGAGACAGAGACAGAGACGGAGACGGAGACAGAGACGGGGACAGAGACAGAGACAGGGACAGAGACAGAGACAGAGACAGGGACAGGGACAGAGCCCGATACAGAGGCAGAGACAGAGACATAGACACAGACAGAGACAGAGGCGCATGAGACAAAGACCGAGACTGAGGGGCAGGAGACATGGACGGAGACAGATACAGAGATGGAGACAGAGACAGAGGAAGAGACAGAGACAGAGACAGAGACAGAGACGGAGACAGAGACAGAGACAGGGACAGAGATAGGGACAGAGACAGAGGCAGAGACAGGGACAGGGACAGAGACAGAGACAGATACAGAAACAGAGACAGAGACAGAGACAGAGACAGAGACAGAGACAGAGACAGAGACAGAGACAGAGACAGAGACAGAGACAGAGACAGATACAGAGTCAGAGACAGAGACAGAGACAGAGACAGAGACGGAGACGGAGACAGAGACGGGGACAGAGACAGAGGCAGAGACAGAGACAGGGACAGAGACAGAGACAGGGACAGAGACAGAGACAGAGACAGAGGCAGAGACAGAGACAGAGACAGAGACAGAGATGGAGACAGAGACAGAGACAGAGACTGAGACTGAGACAGAGACAGAGATGGAGCCAGAGACAGAGACAGAGACAAAGACGGAGACGGAGACAGAGACAGGGACAGAGACAGAGGCAGAGACAGAGACATAGACAGCCACAGAGACAGAGACAGAGATGGAGACAGAGACAGAGACAGAGACAGGGACGGAGACAGAGACAGAGATGGAGACAGAGACAGAGACAGAGACAGAGACAGAGACGGAGACGGAGACAGAGACGGGGACAGACACAGAGACAGGGACAGAGACAGAGACAGAGGCAGGGACACAGACAGAGACAGCGACAGAGACGGAGACGGAGACAGATACGGGGACAGAGACAGAGACAGGGACAGAGACAGAGACAGAGACAGGGACACAGACAGAGACAGAGACAGAGATGGAGACAGAGCCAGAGACAGAGACAGAGGCAGAGACAGAGACAGAGACAGAGACAGAGACAGAGACAGCCACAGAGACAGAGGACAGAGATGGGGCAGAGACAGAGACAGAGACAGAGATGGAGACAGACACAGAGACAGAGACAGAGACGGAGACGGAGACAGAGACGGGGACAGAGACAGAGACAGGGACAGAGACAGAGACAGAGACAGGGACAGGGACAGAGCCCGATACAGAGTCAGAGACAGAGACATAGACACAGACAGAGACAGTGGCGCATGAGACAACCACCGATACTGAGGCGCAGGAGACATGGACGGAGACAGAGACAGAGATGGGGACAGAGACAGAGACAGAGACAGAGACAGAGACGAAAGCGGAGACAGAGACGGGGACAGAGACAGAGGCAGAGACAGAGACAGGGACAGAGACAGAGACAGAGACAGCCACGAGACAGAGACAGAGATGGAGACAGAGACAGAGACAGAGACGAGGCAGAGACAGAGACAGAGACAGAGACAGAGACAGAGACAGAGATGGAGACAGAGACAGAGACAGAGACAGAGACAGAGACAGAGACAGAGACAGAGACAGAGACAGAGACAGAGACAGAGACAGAGATGGAGACAGAGACAGAGACAGAGACAGAGGACAGAGACGAAAGCGGAGACAGAGACGGGGACAGAGACAGAGGCAGAGACAGAGACAGGGACAGAGACAGAGACAGCCACAGAGACAGAGCAGAGACAGAGACAGAGACAGAGGCAGAGACAGAGACAGAGATGGAGACAGAGACAGAGACAGAGACAGAGACAGAGACGGAGACGGAGACAGAGATGGGGACAGACACAGAGACAGGGACAGAGACAGAGAAAGGACAGGGACAAGGACAGAGCCCGATACAGAGGCAGAGACAGAGACATAGACACAGAGAGAGACAGATGCGCATGAGACAAAGACCGAGACTGAGGGGCAGGAGACATGGACGGAGAGAGAGACAGAGATGGAGACAGAGACAGAGACAGAGACAGAGACAGAGACGGAGACGGAGACACAGACGGGGACAGAGACAGAGGCAGAGACAGAGACAGGGACAGAGACAGAGACAGGGACACAGGTGCATGAGACAAAGACCGAGACAAAGGGGCAGGAGACATGGACGGAGACAAAGACGGAGACAAAGACGTAGACAAAGACGGAGGCAAAGACGGAGACAAAGACGGAGACAAATATGGAAACACAGACGGAGACAAATACAGAGACAAAAACGGAGACAAAGACGAAGACAAAGACGGAGGCAAAAACGGAGACAAAGGCGGAGACAAAGATGGTTACACAGACGGATACAAATACGGAGACAAAGACAGGCACAAAGACGGAGACAAAGACGAAGACAAAGACGGGGACAGAGTGTAATATAGAGACAGAGACAGAGACACAAACAGAGACAGAGACAGAGACACAGACACAGGTGCATGAGACAAAGACCGAGACAAAGGGGCAGGAGACATGGACGGAGATAAAGACGGCGACAAAGACGGAGACACAGACGGAGACAAAGATGGAGACAAAGACAGAGACTAAGACGGAGACAGAGACAGAGACAGAGACAGAGACAGAGACAGAGACAGAGACAGAGACAGAGACAGAGACAGAGACAGAGACAGAGACAGAGACAGAGACAGAGACAGAGACAGAGACAGAGACAGAGACAGAGACAGAGACAGAGACAGAGACAGAGACAGAGACAGAGACAGAGACAGAGACACAGATGCATGAGACAAAGACCTAGACAAAGGGGCAGGAGACATGGACGGAGACAAAGACGGTGACAAAGACGTAGACAAAGACGTAGACAAAGACGGAGACAATGACGCAGACGAAGAGGAAGCCGACGACGGAGACAAAGACGGTGACAAAGACGTAGACAAAGACGGAGGCAAAGACGGAGACAAAGACGGAGACAAATATGGAGACACAGACGGAGACAAATACAGAGACGAAGACGGTCGCAAAGATGGATACAAAGACGGATACAAATACGGAGACAAAGACATGCACAAAGACGGAGACAGAGACGAAGACAAAGACGGAGACAGAGTGTAATACAGAGACAAAGACATAGACACAGACAGAGACAGAGGCGCATGAGACAAAGACCGAGACTGAGGGGCAGGAGACACGGACGGAGACAAAGACGGAGACAAAGACGTAGACAAAGACGGAGACAAGGACGGAGACAAAGACGGTGACAAAGACGGTGACAAAGACGGTGACAAAGACGGAGACAGAGACAGAGGCAGAGGCGGAGACAGAGACCGGAACAGAGACAGAAACAGAGATAGGGACAGAGACAGGGATAGAGACAGAGGCAGAGACAGAGACAGAGACAGAGACAGAGACAGAAACCGATACAGAGGCAGAGACAGAGACAGAGACAGAGACAGAGACCCACACAGAGACAGAGACAGAGGCAGAGGCGCATTAGACAAAGACCGAGACAGAGGGGCAGGAGACATGAACGGAGACAAAGACGGAGACAAAGACGGTGACAAAGACGGAGACAAACACGGAGACGAGGAGGAAAACGACGACGGAGACAAATACGGAAACAAAGACGGAGGCAAAGACGGAGACAAAGATGGAGACAAAGACAGAGACAGAGACAGAGGCAGAGGCGGAAACAGAGACGGGAACAGAGACACAGACAGAGACAGAGATAGGGACAGAGAGAGAGACAGAGACAGAGACAGAGAGAGAGACAGAGACAGAGACAGAGACAGAGACAGAGACAGAGACAGAGACAGAGACAGAGACAGGGACAGAGACGGAGACGGAGACAGAGACGGGGACAGAGACAGAGGCAGAGACAGAGACAGGGACAGAGACAGAGACAGAGACAGAGACAGAGATGGAGACAGAGACAGAGACAGAGACAGAGACAGAGACAGAGACAGAGACAAAGACGGAGACGGAGACAGAGACAGGGACAGAGACAGAGACAGAGACAGAGACAGAGACAGAGACAGAGATGGAGACAGAGACAGAGACAGAGACAGAGACGGAGACGGAGACAGAGACGGGGACAGAGACAGAGACAGGGACAGAGACAGAGACAGAGACAGGGACAGGGACAGAGCCCGATACAGAGGCAGAGACAGAGACATAGACACAGACAGAGACAGAGGCGCATGAGACAAAGACCGAGACTGAGGGGCAGGAGACATGGACGGAGACAGATACAGAGATGGAGACAGAGACAGAGGAAGAGACAGAGACAGAGACAGAGACAGAGACGGAGACGGAGACAGAGACGGGGACAGAGACAGAGACAGGGACAGAGACCGAGACAGAGACAGGGACAGGGACAGAGCCCGATACAGAGGCAGAGACAGAGACATACACAAAGACAGAGACAGAGGCGCATAAGACAAAGACCGAGACTGAGGGGCAGGAGACATGGACGGAGACAAAGACGGAGACAAAGACGGTGACAAAGACGGAGACAAACACGGAGACGAGGAGGAAAACGACGACGGAGACAAATACGGAAACAAAGACGGAGGCAAAGACGGAGACAAAGATGGAGACAAAGACAGAGACAGAGACAGAGGCAGAGGCGGAAACAGAGACGGGAACAGAGACACAGACAGAGACAGAGATAGGGACAGAGAGAGAGACAGAGACAGAGACAGAGAGAGAGACAGAGACAGAGACAGAGACAGAGACAGAGACAGAGACAGAGACAGAGACAGAGACAGGGACAGAGACGGAGACGGAGACAGAGACGGGGACAGAGACAGAGGCAGAGACAGAGACAGGGACAGAGACAGAGACAGAGACAGAGACAGAGATGGAGACAGAGACAGAGACAGAGACAGAGACAGAGACAGAGACAGAGACAAAGACGGAGACTGAGACAGAGACAGGGACAGAGACAGAGGCAGAGACAGAGACAGAGACAGCCACATAGACAGAGACAGAGATGGAGACAGAGACAGAGACAGAGATAGAGACACAGACAGAGACCGAGACAGAGACAGAGACAGAGACAGAGACAGAGACAGAGACAGATACAGAGACTGAGACAGAGACAGGCACAGAGACAGGGACAGAGACAGAGACAGAGACAGAAACAGAGACAGAGACAGAGACACAGACAGAGACAGAGACAGAGAGAGACGCGCATGAGACAAAGACCGCGACAGAGGGGCAGGATACATGGACGGAGACAAAGACGGAGACAAAGACGTAGACAAAGACGGAGGCAAAGACGGAGACAAAGACGGAGACAAATATGGAGACACAGACGGAGACAAATACAGAGACAAAGGCGGTGACAAATATGGAGACAAAGACAGGCACAAAGACGGAGACAAAGACAGAGACAAAGACGGAGACTAAGACGAAGACAAAGACGGAGGCAAAGACGGAGACAAAGACGGAGACAAAGACGAAGACAAAGACGGAGACAGAGTGTAATATAGAGACAGAGGCAGAGACACAGACAGAGACAGATACAGAGACAGAGACACAGGTGCATGAGACAAAGACCGAGACAAAGAGGCAGGAGACATGGACGGAGACAAAGACGATGACAAAGACGTAGCCAAAGACGTAGACAAAGACGGAGACAAAGACGGAGACAAAGATGGAGACAAAGACAGAGACAAAGACGGAGACAGAGACAGAGACAGAGACAGAGACAGATACAGAGACAGAGACGGAGACAGAGACAGGGAGAGGGACAGAGTCAGAGACAGAGACAAAGACAGAGACAGAGGCTGAGACGGAGACAGAGATGGAGCCAGAGACAGAGACGGAGACGGAGCAGAGGCATGGACAGAGACAGAGGCAGAGACAGAGACAGAGACAGAGACAGAGACAGAGACAGAGACAGAGACAGAGACAGAGACAGAGACAGAGACAGAGACAGAGACAGAGACAGAGACAGAGACAGAGACAGAGACAGAGACAGAGACAGAGGCAGAGACAGAGACAGAGACAGAGACAGAGACAGAGACAGAGACAGAGACAGAGACAGAGACAGAGACAGGGACAGAGACAGAGACACAGGTGCATGAGACAAAGACCGAGACAAAGGGGCAGGAGACATGGACGGAGACAAAACCGGTGACAAAGACGTAGACGAAGACGTAGACAAAGACGGAGACAAAGACGGAGACAAAGACGGTGACAAAGACGGAGACAAAGCCGGAGACGAAGAGGAAGACGAGGACGGGGACAAAGACGGAGACACGGACGGAGACAGAGGCAGAGGCGGAGACAGAGACACAGACAGAGACAGAGACAGAGAGAGACGCGCATGAGACAGAGACCGAGACAAAGGGCCGGAGACACGGACGGAGACAAAGACGGAGACAAAGACGGTGACAACGACGGAGACAAAGACGGAGACAAAGAGGAAGACGAGGACGGAGACAAAGACAGAGACAAAGACGGAGACTAAGACGAAGACAAAGACGGAGGCAAAGACGGAGACAAAGACGGAGACAAAGATGGTTACACAGACGGATACAAATACGGAGACAAAGACAGGCACAAAGACGGAGACAAAGACGAAGGCAAAGACGAAGACAGAGACAGAGACAGAGACAGAGACAGAGACAGAGACAGAGACAGAGACAGAGACAGAGACGGACACAGAGACAGGGACAGAGACAGAGACAGAGACAGAGACAGAGACAGAGACAGAGACAGAGACAGAGACAGAGACAGAGACAGAGACAGAGACAGAGACAGAGACAGAGACAGAGACAGAGACAGAGACAGAGATGGAGACAGAGACAGAGACAGAGACAGAGACGGAGACGGAGACAGAGACGGGGACAGAGACAGAGACAGGGACAGAGACAGAGACAGAGACAGGGACAGGGACAGAGCCCGATACAGAGGCAGAGACAGAGACATAGACACAGACAGAGACAGAGGCGCATGAGACAAAGACCGAGACTGAGGGGCAGGAGACATGGACGGAGACAGATACAGAGATGGAGACAGAGACAGAGGAAGAGACAGAGACAGAGACAGAGACAGAGACGGAGACGGAGACAGAGACGGGGACAGAGACAGAGACAGGGACAGAGACCGAGACAGAGACAGGGACAGGGACAGAGCCCGATACAGAGGCAGAGACAGAGACATACACAAAGACAGAGACAGAGGCGCATAAGACAAAGACCGAGACTGAGGTGCAGGAGACATGGACGGAGACAGAGACAGAGATGGAGACAGAGACAGAGATGGAGACAGAGACACAGACAGAGACGGAGACGGAGACAGAGACGGGGACAGAGACAGAGGCAGAGACAGAGACAGGGACAGAGACAGAGACAGAGACAGAGACAGAGACAGAGACAGAGACAGAGACAGAGACAGAGACAGAGACAGAGACAGAGACAGAGACAGAGACAGAGACAGGGACAGAGACAGAGACAGAGACAGAGACACAGACAGAGACAGAGACAGAGACAGAGATAGAGGGGCAGGAGACAAAGGCGGTGACAAGGTCGGAAACAAAGAGGAAAACGAAGACGGAGACAAAGACGGAGACAAAGGCGGAGACAAAGACGGAGACAAAGACGGAGACAAATATGGAGACACAGACGGAGACAAATACAGAGACAAAGACGGTGACAAATATGGAGACAAAGACAGGCACAAAGACGGAGACAAAGACAGAGACAAAGACGGAGACAAAGACGGAGACAAAGACGGAGACAAAGACGAAGACAAAGGCTGAGACAAAGACGGAGGCAAAGACGGAGACAAAGATGGAGACACAGTCGGAGACAAATACGGAGACAAAGACGGTGACAAAGACGGAGACAAAGACGGAGACGAAGAGGAAGACGACGGTGGAGACAAAGACGCCGAAAAAGACGGAGACAAAGACGGAGACAAAGACAGAGACAGAGACAGAGACAGGGACAGCGACAGAGGCAGAGACAGAGACAGAGACAGCCACAAGGACAGAGACAGAGATGGAGACAGAGACAGAGACAGAGACAGAGACACAGATGGAGACAGAGACAGAGACAGAGACAGAGACAGAGACGGAGACAGTGACAGGGACGGGGACAGGGAAAGGGACAGAGATAGAGGGAAAGAGAGAGACGGTGACAGAGGGGCATGAGACAAAGACGGAGAAAATGACAGAGACAAAGACGAAGACAAAGACTGAGACAGATACCGATGCAGAGGCAGAGACAGAGACAGAGACACAGACAGAGACAGAGACATAGACAGAGACAGAGGCGCATGAGACAAAGACCGACACAGAGGGGCAGGAGACATGGACGGAGACAAAGGCGGAGACAAAGAAGTAGACAAAGACGGAGACAAAGACGCAGACGAAGAGGAAGACGACGACAGAGACAAAGATGGAGACAAAGACAGAGACAGAGGCAGAAATAGGGACAGAGACAGAGGCTGAGACAGAGACAGAGACAGAGACAGAAACAGAGATAGAGACAAAGACGGAGACAAAAACAGAGACAAGTAGGAAGACAAAGACGCAGACAAAGACGGAGGCAAAGACGGAGAAATAGACGGAGACAAATGTGGAGACAACGACGGAGACAAATACGGAAACAAAGACGGAGGCAAAGACGGAGACAAAGATGGAGACAAAGACAGAGACAGAGACAGAGGCAGAGGCGGAAACAGAGACGGGAACAGAGACACAGACAGAGACAGAGATAGGGACAGAGAGAGAGACAGAGACAGAGACAGAGAGAGAGACAGAGACAGAGACGGAGACAGAGACAAAGACAGAGACAGAGGCAGAGGCGGAGACAGAGGCGGGAACAGAGACAGAGACAGAGATAGGGACAGAGACAGAGGCAGAGACAGAGACAGAGACAGGGACAGAGATAGGGACAGAGACAGAGGCAGAGACAGGGACAGGGACAGAGACAGAGACAGATACAGAAACAGAGACAGAGACAGAGACAGAGACAGAGACAGAGACAGAGACAGAGACAGAGACAGAGACAGAGACAGAGACAGAGACAGAGACAGAGACAGAGACGGAGACGGAGACAGAGACGGGGACAGAGACAGAGGCAGAGACAGAGACAGGGACAGAGACAGAGACAGGGACAGAGACAGAGACAGAGACAGAGACAGAGACAGAGACAGAGACAGAGACAGAGATGGAGACAGAGACAGAGACAGAGACTGAGACTGAGACAGAGACAGAGATGGAGCCAGAGACAGAGACAGAGACAAAGACGGAGACGGAGACAGAGACAGGGACAGAGACAGAGGCAGAGACAGAGACAGAGACAGCCACAGAGACAGAGACAGAGATGGAGACAGAGACAGAGACAGAGACAGGGACAGAGACAGAGACAGAGATGGAGACAGAGACAGAGACAGAGACAGAGACAGAGACGGAGACGGAGACAGAGACGGGGACAGGCACAGAGACAGGGACAGAGACAGAGACAGAGACAGGGACACAGACAGAGACAGCGACAGAGACGGAGACGGAGACAGAGACGGGGACAGAGACAGAGACAGGGACAGAGACAGAGACAGGGACAGAGACAGAGACAGAGACAGGGACAGGGACAGAGCCCGATACAGAGGCAGAGACAGAGACAGAGACACAGACAGAGACAGTGGCGCATGAGACAACCACCGATACTGAGGCGCAGGAGACATGGACGGAGACAGAGACAGAGATGGGGACAGAGACAGAGACAGAGACAGAGACAGAGACGAAAGCGGAGACAGAGACGGGGACAGAGACAGAGGCAGAGACAGAGACAGGGACAGAGACAGAGACAGAGACAGCCACAGAGACAGAGACAGAGATGGAGACAGAGACAGAGACAGAGACAGAGGCAGAGACAGAGACAGAGACAGAGACAGAGACAGAGACAGAGACAGAGACAGAGATGGAGACAGAGACAGAGACAGAGACAGAGACAGAGACGAAAGCGGAGACAGAGACGGGGACAGAGACAGAGGCAGAGACAGAGACAGGGACAGAGACAGAGACAGCCACAGAGACAGAGACAGAGACAGAGACAGAGACAGAGACAGAGGCAGAGACAGAGACAGAGATGGAGACAGAGACAGAGACAGAGACAGAGACAGAGACGGAGACGGAGACAGAGACGGGGACAGACACAGAGACAGGGACAGAGACAGAGAAAGAGACAGGGACAAGGACAGAGCCCGATACAGAGGCAGAGACAGAGACATAGACACAGACAGAGACAGATGCGCATGAGACAAAGACCGAGACTGAGGGGCAGGAGACATGGACGGAGACAGAGACAGAGATGGAGACAGAGACAGAGACAGAGACAGAGACAGAGACGGAGACGGAGACACAGACAGAGACAGAGACAGAGGCAGAGACAGAGACAGAGATGGAGACAGAGACAGAGACAGAGACAGAGACAGAGACAGAGACGAAAGCGGAGACAGAGACGGGGACAGAGACAGAGGCAGAGACAGAGACAGGGACAGAGACAGAGACAGCCACAGAGACAGAGACAGAGACAGAGACAGAGACAGAGGCAGAGACAGAGACAGAGATGGAGACAGAGACAGAGACAGAGACAGAGACAGAGACGGAGACGGAGACAGAGACGGGGACAGACACAGAGACAGGGACAGAGACAGAGAAAGAGACAGGGACAAGGACAGAGCCCGATACAGAGGCAGAGACAGAGACATAGACACAGACAGAGACAGATGCGCATGAGACAAAGACCGAGACTGAGGGGCAGGAGACATGGACGGAGACAGAGACAGAGATGGAGACAGAGACAGAGACAGAGACAGAGACAGAGACGGAGACGGAGACACAGACGGGGACAGAGACAGAGGCAGAGACAGAGACAGGGACAGAGGCAGAGACAGAGACAGAGACAGAGACAGTACAGAGACAGAGACAGAGACAGAGACATAGACAGAGACAGAGACAGAGACAGAGACAGAGACAGAGACAGAGACAGAGACAGAGACAGAGACAGAGACAGAGACAGGGACTGAGACAGAGACAGAGACAGAGACAGAGACAGAGACAGAGACAGAGACAGAGATAGAGACAAAGACGGAGACAAAAACAGAGACATGTAGGAAGACAAAGACGGAGAAAGACACGGAGACAAAGACCGAGACCAAGACGGAGGCAAAGAGGGAGACAAAGACGGAGACAAATATGGAGACACAGACGGAGACAAATACAGAGACAAAGACGGAGACAAAGACGAAGACAAAGACGGAGGCAAAGACGGAGACAAAGACGGAGACATAGATGGTTACACAGACGGATAAAAATACGGAGACAAAGACAGGCACAAAGACGGAGACAAAGACGAAGACAAAGGCGGAGGAAGAGTGTAATATAGAGACAGAGACAGAGACAGAGACAGAGACAGAGACAGAGACAGAGACAGAGACAGAGACAGAGGCAGAGACAGAGACATAGACGGAGACAAAGACAGAGACAGAGACAGAGACAGAGACAGAGACAGAGACAGAGACAGAGACAGAGACAGAGACAAAGGCAGAGACAGAGACAGAGACAGAGACAGAGACAGAGACGGAGACAGAGACACAGACAGAGACAGAGAGAGCGACAGAAACATAGGGGCAGGAGACAAAGACGGAGACAAAGTCGGAAACAAAGAGGAAAGCGAAGACGGAGACAAAGACGGAGGCAAAGACGGACACAAAGACGGAGACAAAGACGGAGACAGAGACCGAGACAGAGGCAGAGACAGAGACAGAGGCACAGAGGCAGAGACAGAGATAGAGACAGAGACAGAGACAGAGACAGAGACAGAGACAGAGACAGAGACAGAGACAGAGACAGAGACAGAGACAGAGGCAGAGACAGAGACAGATACAGAGACGGAGACAGAGACACAGACAGAGACAGAGAGAGCGACAGAAACATAGGGGCAGGAGACAAACGCGGTGACTCTGGGGCAGGAGACAAAGACGGAGACAAAGTCGGAAACAAAGAGGAAAGCGAAGACGGATACAAAGACGGAGACAAAGACGGACACAAAGACGGAGACAGAGACCGAGACAGAGACGGAGACGGAGACAGAGACAGAGACAGAGACAGAGGCAGAGACAGTGACAGAGACAAAGACGGAGACAAAGACGGATACAAAGACAGAAACAGAGACAGAGACAGAGACAGAGACAGAGACAGAGACAGAGACTGAGGTGGAGACAGAGACAGAGACAGAGACAAAGACGGAGACGGAGACAGAGACAGGGACAGATACAGAGGCAGAGACAGAGACAGAGAGAGCGACAGAGACAGAGACAGAGATGGAGACAGAGACAGAGACAGAGACAGAGACAGAGACAAAGATAGAGATGGAGACAGAGACAGAGACAGAGACTGAGACGGAGACGGAGACAGAGACGGGCACAGAGACAGAGACAGGGACAGAGACAGAGACAGGGACACAGGTGCATGAGACAAAGACCGAGACAAAGGGGCAGGAGACATGGACGGAGACAAAGACGGAGAAAAAGACGTAGACAAAGACGGAGACAAAGATGGTTACACAGACGGATAAAAATACGGAGACAAAGACAGGCACAAAGACGGAGACAAAGACGAAGACAAAGGCGGAGGAAGAGTGTAATATAGAGACAGAGACAGAGACACAGACAGAGACAGAGACAGAGACAGAGACAGAGAGAGAGACAGAGACAGAGACAGAGACAGAGGCAGAGACAGAGACATAGACGGAGACAAAGACAGAGACAGAGACAGAGACAGAGACAGAGACAGAGACAGAGACAGAGACAGAGACGGAGACAAAGACAGAGACAGAGACAGAGACAGAGACAGAGACAGAGACAGAGACAGAGACGGAGACAGAGACACAGACAGAGACAGAGAGAGCGACAGAAACATAGGGGCAGGAGACAAAGACGGAGACAAAGTCGGAAACAAAGAGGAAAGCGAAGACGGAGACAAAGACGGAGGCAAAGACGGACACAAAGACGGAGACAAAGACGGAGACAGAGACCGAGACAGAGGCAGAGACAGAGACAGAGGCACAGAGGCAGAGACAGAGACAGAGACAGAGACAGAGACAGAGACAGAGACAGAGACAGAGACAGAGGCAGAGACAGAGACAGATACAGAGACGGAGACAGAGACACAGACAGAGACAGAGAGAGCGACAGAAACATAGGGGCAGGAGACAAAGACGCAGACAAAGTCGGAAACAAAGAGGAAAGCGAAGACGGATACAAAGACGGAGACAAAGACGGACACAAAGACGGAGACAGAGACCGAGACCGAGACAGAGACGGAGACGGAGACAGAGACAGAGACAGAGACAGAGGCAGAGACAGTGACAGAGACAAAGACGGAGACAAAGACGGATACAAAGACAGAAACAGAGACAGAGACAGAGACAGAGACAGAGACAGAGACAGAGACAGAGACAGAGACAGAGACAGAGACTGAGGTGGAGACAGAGACAGAGACAGAGACAGAGACGGAGACGGAGACAGAGACGGGCACAGAGACAGAGACAGGGACAGAGACAGAGACAGGGACACAGGTGCATGAGACAAAGACCGAGACAAAGGGGCAGGAGACATGGACGGAGACAAAGACGAAGACAAAGACGGAGGCAAAAACGGAGACAAAGGCGGAGACAAAGATGGTTACACAGACGGATACAAATACGGAGACAAAGACAGGCACAAAGACGGAGACAAAGACGAAGACAAAGACGGGGGCAGAGTGTAATATAGAGACAGAGACAGAGACACAGACAGAGACAGAGACAGAGGCAGAGACACAGGTGCATGAGACAAAGACCGAGACAAAGGGGCAGGAGACATGGACGGAGATAAAGACGGTGACAAAGACGTAGACAAAGACGTAGACAAAGACGGAGACAATGACGCAGACGAAGAGGAAGACGACGACGGAGACAAAGACGGCGACAAAGACGGAGACACAGACGGAGACAAAGATGGAGACAAAGACAGAGACTAAGACGGAGACAGAGACAGAGACAGAGACAGAGACAGAGACGGAGACGGAGACACAGACGGGGACAGAGACAGAGGCAGAGACAGAGACAGGGACAGAGACAGAGACAGAGACAGAGACAGAGACAGAGACAGAGACACAGACAGAGACAGAGACAGAGACAGAGACAGAGACAGAGACAGAGACAGCCACAGAGACAGAGACAGAGATGGAGACAGAGACAGAGACAGAGACGGAGAAGGAGCAGAGACATGGACAGAGACAGAGGCAGAGACAGAGACAGAGACAGAGACAGAGACAGAGACAGAGACAGAGACAGAGACAGAGACAGAGACAGAGACAGAGACAGAGACAGAGACAGAGACAGAGACAGAGACAGAGATGGAGACAGAGACAGAGACAGAGACTGAGACTGAGACAGAGACAGAGATGGAGCCAGAGACAGAGACAGAGACAAAGGCGGAGACGGAGACAGAGACAGGGACAGAGACAGAGGCAGAGACAGAGACAGAGACAGCCACAGAGACAGAGACAGAGATGGAGACAGAGACAGAGACAGAGACAGGGACAGAGACAGAGACAGAGATTTAGACAGAGACAGAGACAGAGACAGAGACAGAGACGGAGACGGAGACAGAGACGGGGACAGACACAGAGACAGGGACAGAGACAGAAACAGAGACAGGGACAGGGACAGAGCCCGATACAGAGGCAGAGACAGAGACATAGACACAGACAGAGACAGATGCGCATGAGACAAAGACCGAGACTGAGGGGCAGGAGACATGGACGGAGACAGAGACAGAGGTGGAGACAGAGACTGAGACAGAGACAGAGACAGAGACAGAGACGGAGACGGAGACACAGACGGGGACAGAGACAGAGGCAGAGACAGAGACAGGGACAGAGACAGAGACAGAGACAGAGACAGAGACAGAGACAGAGACAGAGACAGAGACAGAGACAGAGACAGAGACAGAGACAGTACAGAGACAGAGACAGAGACAGAGACAGAGACAGAGACAGAGACAGAGACAGAGACAGAGACAGAGACAAAGACAGAGACAGAGACAGAGACAGAGACAGAGACAGAGATGGAGACAGAGACAGAGACAGAGACAGAGACAGAGACAGAGACAGAGACAGAGACAGAGACAGAGACTGAGGTGGAGACAGAGACAGAGACAGAGACAAAGACGGAGACGGAGACAGAGACAGGGACAGATACAGAGGCAGAGACAGAGACAGAGAGAGCGACAGAGACAGAGACAGAGATGGAGACAGAGACAGAGACAGAGACAGAGACAAAGACAGAGATGGAGACAGAGACAGAGACAGAGACAGAGACGGAGACGGAGACAGAGACGGGCACAGAGACAGAGACAGGGACAGAGACAGAGACAGAGACAGAGACAGAGACAGAGACAGAGACAGAGACAGAGACAGAGACAGAGACAGAGACAGAGACAGAGACTCAGATGCATGAGACAAAGACCTAGACAAAGGGGCAGGAGACATGGACGGAGACAAAGACGGTGACAAAGACGTAGACAAAGACGTAGACAAAGACGGAGACAATGACGCAGACGAAGAGGAAGCCGACGACGGAGACAAAGACGGTGACAAAGACGTAGACAAAGACGGAGGCAAAGACGGAGACAAAGACGGAGACAAATATGGAGACACAGACGGAGACAAGTACAGAGACGAAGACGGTCGCAAAGATGGATACAAAGACGGATACAAATACGGAGACAAAGACATGCACAAAGACGGAGACAGAGACGAAGACAAAGACGGAGACAGAGTGTAATACAGAGACAAAGACATAGACACAGACAGAGACAGAGGCGCATGAGACAAAGACCGAGACTGAGGGGCAGGAGACAAAGACGGAGACAAAGTCGGAAACAAAGAGGAAAGCGAAGACGGAGACAAAGACGGAGGCAAAGACGGACACAAAGACGGAGACAAAGACGGAGACAGAGACCGAGACAGAGGCAGAGACAGAGACAGAGGCACAGAGGCAGAGACAGAGATAGAGACAGAGACAGAGACAGAGACAGAGACAGAGACAGAGACAGAGACAGAGACAGAGACAGAGACAGAGACAGAGACAGAGACAGAGACAGAGGCAGAGACAGAGACAGATACAGAGACGGAGACAGAGACACAGACAGAGACAGAGAGAGCGACAGAAACATAGGGGCAGGAGACAAACGCGGTGACTCTGGGGCAGGAGACAAAGACGGAGACAAAGTCGGAAACAAAGAGGAAAGCGAAGACGGATACAAAGACGGAGACAAAGACGGACACAAAGACGGAGACAGAGACCGAGACAGAGACGGAGACGGAGACAGAGACAGAGACAGAGACAGAGGCAGAGACAGTGACAGAGACAAAGACGGAGACAAAGACGGATACAAAGACAGAAACAGAGACAGAGACAGAGACAGAGACAGAGACAGAGACAGAGACTGAGGTGGAGACAGAGACAGAGACAGAGACAAAGACGGAGACGGAGACAGAGACAGGGACAGATACAGAGGCAGAGACAGAGACAGAGAGAGCGACAGAGACAGAGACAGAGATGGAGACAGAGACAGAGACAGAGACAGAGACAGAGACAAAGATAGAGATGGAGACAGAGACAGAGACAGAGACTGAGACGGAGACGGAGACAGAGACGGGCACAGAGACAGAGACAGGGACAGAGACAGAGACAGGGACACAGGTGCATGAGACAAAGACCGAGACAAAGGGGCAGGAGACATGGACGGATACAAAGACGGAGAAAAAGACGTAGACAAAGACGGAGACAAAGATGGTTACACAGACGGATAAAAATACGGAGACAAAGACAGGCACAAAGACGGAGACAAAGACGAAGACAAAGGCGGAGGAAGAGTGTAATATAGAGACAGAGACAGAGACACAGACAGAGACAGAGACAGAGACAGAGACAGAGAGAGAGACAGAGACAGAGACAGAGACAGAGGCAGAGACAGAGACATAGACGGAGACAAAGACAGAGACAGAGACAGAGACAGAGACAGAGACAGAGACAGAGACAGAGACAGAGACAGAGACGGAGACAAAGACAGAGACAGAGACAGAGACAGAGACAGAGACAGAGACAGAGACAGAGACGGAGACAGAGACACAGACAGAGACAGAGAGAGCGACAGAAACATAGGGGCAGGAGACAAAGACGGAGACAAAGTCGGAAACAAAGAGGAAAGCGAAGACGGAGACAAAGACGGAGGCAAAGACGGACACAAAGACGGAGACAAAGACGGAGACAGAGACCGAGACAGAGGCAGAGACAGAGACAGAGGCACAGAGGCAGAGACAGAGACAGAGACAGAGACAGAGACAGAGACAGAGACAGAGACAGAGGCAGAGACAGAGACAGATACAGAGACGGAGACAGAGACACAGACAGAGACAGAGAGAGCGACAGAAACATAGGGGCAGGAGACAAACGCGGTGACTCTGGGGCAGGAGACAAAGACGCAGACAAAGTCGGAAACAAAGAGGAAAGCGAAGACGGATACAAAGACGGAGACAAAGACGGACACAAAGACGGAGACAGAGACCGAGACAGAGACGGAGACGGAGACAGAGACAGAGACAGAGACAGAGGCAGAGACAGTGACAGACACAAAGACGGAGACAAAGACGGATACAAAGACAGAAACAGAGACAGAGACAGAGACAGAGACAGAGACAGAGACAGAGACAGAGACAGAGGCAGAGACTGAGGTGGAGACAGAGACAGAGACAGAGACAGAGACGGAGACGGAGACAGAGACGGGCACAGAGACAGAGACAGGGACAGAGACAGAGACAGGGACACAGGTGCATGAGACAAAGACCGAGACAAAGGGGCAGGAGACATGGACGGAGACAAAGACGAAGACAAAGACGGAGGCAAAAACGGAGACAAAGGCGGAGACAAAGATGGTTACACAGACGGATACAAATACGGAGACAAAGACAGGCACAAAGACGGAGACAAAGACGAAGACAAAGACGGGGGCAGAGTGTAATATAGAGACAGAGACAGAGACACAGACAGAGACAGAGACAGAGGCAGAGACACAGGTGCATGAGACAAAGACCGAGACAAAGGGGCAGGAGACATGGACGGAGATAAAGACGGTGACAAAGACGTAGACAAAGACGTAGACAAAGACGGAGACAATGACGCAGACGAAGAGGAAGACGACGACGGAGACAAAGACGGCGACAAAGACGGAGACAGAGACAGAGACAGAGACACAGACAGGGACAGGGACAGAGACAGAGACAGAGACAGAGTAAGAGACAGAGACAGAGACAGAGACGGAGACGGAGCAGAGACATGGACAGAGACAGAGGCAGAGACAGAGACAGAGACAGAGACAGAGACAGAGACAGAGACAGAGACAGAGACAGAGACAGAGACAGAGACAGAGACTGAGACTGAGAGAGAGACAGAGATGGAGCCAGAGACAGAGACAGAGACAAAGGCGGAGACGGAGACAGAGACAGGGACAGAGACAGAGGCAGAGACAGAGACAGAGACAGCCACAGAGACAGAGACAGAGATGGAGACAGAGACAGAGACAGAGACAGGGACAGAGACAGAGACAGAGATTTAGACAGAGACAGAGACAGAGACAGAGACAGAGACGGAGACGGAGACAGAGACGGGGACAGACACAGAGACAGGGACAGAGACAGAGACAGAGACAGGGACAGGGACAGAGCCCGATACAGAGGCAGAGACAGAGACATAGACACAGACAGAGACAGATGCGCATGAGACAAAGACCGAGACTGAGGGGCAGGAGACATGGACGGAGACAGAGACAGAGGTGGAGACAGAGACAGAGACAGAGACAGAGACAGAGACAGAGACAGAGACGGAGACGGAGACGGAGACACAGACGGGGACAGAGATAGAGGCAGAGACAGAGACAGAGACAGAGACAGAGACAGAGACAGAGATAGAGACAAAGACGGAGACAAAAACAGAGACAAGTAGGAAGACAAAGACGGAGAAAGACACGGAGACAAAGACCGAGACCAAGACGGAGGCAAAGAGGGAGACAAAGACGGAGACAAATATGGAGACACAGACGGAGACAAATACAGAGACAAAGACGGAGACAAAGACGAAGGCAAAGACGGAGGCAAAGACGGAGACAAAGACGGAGACATAGATGGTTACACAGACGGATAAAAATACGGAGACAAAGACAGGCACAAAGACGGAGACAAAGACGAAGACAAAGGCGGAGGAAGAGTGTAATATAGAGACAGAGACAGAGACAGAGACAGAGACAGAGACAGAGACAGAGACAGAGACAGAGACAGAGGCAGAGACAGAGACATAGACGGAGACAAAGACAGAGACAGAGACAGAGACAGAGACAGAGACAAAGCCAGAGACAAAGGCAGAGACAGAGACAGAGACAGAGACAGAGACAGAGACGGAGACAGAGACACAGACAGAGACAGAGAGAGCGACAGAAACATAGGGGCAGGAGACAAAGACGGAGACAAAGTCGGAAACAAAGAGGAAAGCGAAGACGGAGACAAAGACGGAGGCAAAGACGGACACAAAGACGGAGACAAAGACGGAGACAGAGACCGAGGCAGAGGCAGAGACAGAGACAGAGGCACAGAGGCAGAGACAGAGATAGAGACAGAGACAGAGACAGAGACAGAGACAGAGACAGAGACAGAGACAGAGACAGAGACAGAGACAGAGACAGAGGCAGAGACAGAGACAGAGGCAGAGACAGAGACAGATACAGAGACGGAGACAGAGACACAGACAGAGACAGAGAGAGCGACAGAAACATAGGGGCAGGAGACAAACGCGGTGACTCTGGGGCAGGAGACAAAGACGGAGACAAAGTCGGAAACAAAGAGGAAAGCGAAGACGGATACAAAGACGGAGACAAAGACGGACACAAAGACGGAGACAGAGACCGAGACAGAGACGGAGACGGAGACAGAGACAGAGACAGAGACAGAGACAGAGGCAGTGACAGAGACAAAGACGGAGACAAAGACGGATACAAAGACAGAAACAGAGACAGAGACAGAGACAGAGACAGAGACAGAGACAGAGACAGAGACAGAGACAGAGACAGAGACTGAGGTGGAGACAGAGACAGAGACAGAGACAGAGACGGAGACGGAGACAGAGACGGGCACAGAGACAGAGACAGGGACAGAGACAGAGACAGGGACACAGGTGCATGAGACAAAGACCGAGACAAAGGGGCAGGAGACATGGACGGAGACAAAGACGGAGACAAAGACGTAGACAAAGACGGAGGCAAAGACGGAGACAAAGACGGAGACAAATATGGAGACACAGACGGAGACAAATACAGAGACATAGACGGAGACAAAGACGAAGACAAAGACGGAGGCAAAAACGGAGACAAAGGCGGAGACAAAGATGGTTACACAGACGGATACAAATACGGAGACAAAGACAGGCACAAAGACGGAGACAAAGACGAAGACAAAGACGGGGGCAGAGTGTAATATAGAGACAGAGACAGAGACACAGACAGAGACAGAGACAGAGGCAGAGACACAGGTGCATGAGACAAAGACCGAGACAAAGGGGCAGGAGACATGGACGGAGATAAAGACGGTGACAAAGACGTAGACAAAGACGTAGACAAAGACGGAGACAATGACGCAGACGAAGGGGAAGACGACGACGGAGACAAAGACGGCGACAAAGACGGAGACACAGACGGAGACAAAGATGGAGACAAAGACAGAGACTAAGACGGAGACAGAGACAGAGACAGAGACAGAGACAGAGACAGAGACAGAGACAGAGACAGAGACAGAGACAGAGACAGAGACAGAGACAGAGACAGAGACAGAGACAGAGACACAGACAGGGACAGGGACAGAGACAGAGACAGAGACAGAGTAAGAGACAGAGACAGAGACAGAGACGGAGACGGAGCAGAGACATGGACAGAGACAGAGGCAGAGACAGAGACAGAGACAGAGACAGAGACAGAGACAGAGACAGAGACAGAGACAGAGACAGAGACAGAGACAGAGACAGAGACAGAGACAGAGACAGAGATGGAGACAGAGACAGAGACAGAGACTGAGACTGAGACAGAGACAGAGATGGAGCCAGAGACAGAGACAGAGACAAAGGCGGAGACGGAGACAGAGACAGGGACAGAGACAGAGGCAGAGACAGGGACAGGGACAGCCACAGAGGCAGAGACAGAGATGGAGACAGAGACAGAGACAGAGACAGGGACAGAGACAGAGACAGAGATTTAGACAGAGACAGAGACAGAGACAGAGACGGAGACGGAGACAGAGACGGGGACAGACACAGAGACAGGGACAGAGACAGAGACAGAGACAGGGACAGGGACAGAGCCCGATACAGAGGCAAAGACAGAGACATAGACACAGACAGAGACAGATGCGCATGAGACAAAGACCGAGACTGAGGGGCAGGAGACATGGACGGAGACAGAGACAGAGGTGGAGACAGAGACTGAGACAGAGACAGAGACAGAGACAGAGACGGAGACGGAGACACAGACGGGGACAGAGACAGAGGCAGAGACAGAGACAGGGACAGAGACAGAGACAGAGACAGAGACAGAGACAGAGACAGAGACAGAGACAGAGACAGAGACAGAGACAGTACAGAGACAGAGACAGAGACAGAGACAGAGACAGAGACAGAGACAGAGACAGAGACAGAGACAGAGACAAAGACAGAGACAGAGACAGAGACAGAGACAGAGACAGAGATGGAGACAGAGACAGAGACGGAGACAAAGACGGAGACAAATATGGAGACACAGACGGAGACAAATACAGAGACGAAGACGGTCGCAAAGATGGATACAAAGACGGATACAAATACGGAGACAAAGACATGCACAAAGACGGAGACAGAGACGAAGACAAAGACGGAGACAGAGTGTAATACAGAGACAAAGACATAGACACAGACAGAGACAGAGGCGCATGAGACAAATACCGAGACTGAGGGGCAGGAGACATGGACGGAGACAGAGACAGAGGTGGAGACAGAGACTGAGACAGAGACAGAGACAGAGACAGAGACGGAGACGGAGACACAGACGGGGACAGAGACAGAGGCAGAGACAGAGACAGGGACAGAGACAGAGACAGAGACAGAGACAGAGACAGAGACAGAGACAGAGACAGAGACAGAGACAGAGACAGAGACAGAGACAGAGACAGAGACAGTACAGAGACAGAGACAGAGACAGAGACAGAGACAGAGACAGAGACAGAGACAGAGATGGAGACAGAGACGGAGACGGAGACACAGACGGAGACAAATACAGAGACAAAGACGGAGACAAAGACGAAGACAAAGACGGAGGCAAAGACGGAGACAAAGACGGAGACATAGATGGTTACACAGACGGATAAAAATACGGAGACAAAGACAGGCACAAAGACGGAGACAAAGACGAAGACAAAGGCGGAGGAAGAGTGTAATATAGAGACAGAGACAGAGACAGAGACAGAGACAGAGACAGAGACAGAGACAGAGACAGAGACAGAGGCAGAGACAGAGACATAGACGGAGACAAAGACAGAGACAGAGACAGAGACAGAGACAGAGACAAAGCCAGAGACAAAGGCAGAGACAGAGACAGAGACAGAGACAGAGAGAGCGACAGAAACATAGGGGCAGGAGACAAAGACGGAGACAAAGTCGGAAACAAAGAGGAAAGCGAAGACGGAGACAAAGACGGAGGCAAAGACGGACACAAAGACGGAGACAAAGACGGAGACAGAGACCGAGACAGAGGCAGAGACAGAGACAGAGGCACAGAGGCAGAGACAGAGATAGAGACAGAGACAGAGACAGAGACAGAGACAGAGACAGAGACAGAGACAGAGACAGAGACAGAGACAGAGGCAGAGACAGAGACAGAGGCAGAGACAGAGACAGATACAGAGACGGAGACAGAGACACAGACAGAGACAGAGAGAGCGACAGAAACATAGGGGCAGGAGACAAACGCGGTGACTCTGGGGCAGGAGACAAAGACGCAGACAAAGTCGGAAACAAAGAGGAAAGCGAAGACGGATACAAAGACGGAGACAAAGACGGACACAAAGACGGAGACAGAGACCGAGACAGAGACGGAGACGGAGACAGAGACAGAGACAGAGACAGAGACAGAGGCAGAGACAGTGACAGAGACAAAGACGGAGACAAAGACGGATACAAAGACAGAAACAGAGACAGAGACAGAGACAGAGACAGAGACAGAGACAGAGACGGAGACAAAGACAGAGACAGAGACAGAGACAGAGACAGAGACAGAGACAGAGACGGGCACAGAGACAGAGACAGGGACAGAGACAGAGACAGGGACACAGGTGCATGAGACAAAGACCGAGACAAAGGGGCAGGAGACATGGACGGAGACAAAGACGGAGAAAAAGACGTAGACAAAGACGGAGACAAAGATGGTTACACAGACGGATAAAAATACGGAGACAAAGACAGGCACAAAGACGGAGACAAAGACGAAGACAAAGGCGGAGGAAGAGTGTAATATAGAGACAGAGACAGAGACACAGACAGAGACAGAGACAGAGACAGAGACAGAGAGAGAGACAGAGACAGAGACAGAGACAGAGGCAGAGACAGAGACATAGACGGAGACAAAGACAGAGACAGAGACAGAGACAGAGACAGAGACAGAGACAGAGACAGAGACAGAGACGGAGACAAAGACAGAGACAGAGACAGAGACAGAGACAGAGACAGAGACGGAGACAGAGACACAGACAGAGACAGAGAGAGCGACAGAAACATAGGGGCAGGAGACAAAGACGGAGACAAAGTCGGAAACAAAGAGGAAAGCGAAGACGGAAACAAAGACGGAGGCAAAGACGGACACAAAGACGGAGACAAAGACGGAGACAGAGACCGAGACAGAGGCAGAGACAGAGACAGAGGCACAGAGGCAGAGACCGAGACAGAGACAGAGACAGAGACAGAGACAGAGACAGAGACAGAGACAGAGGCAGAGACAGAGACAGATACAGAGACGGAGACAGAGACACAGACAGAGACAGAGAGAGCGACAGAAACATAGGGGCAGGAGACAAACGCGGTGACTCTGGGGCAGGAGACAAAGACGCAGACAAAGTCGGAAACAAAGAGGAAAGCGAAGACGGATACAAAGACGGAGACAGAGTGTAATATAGAGACAGAGACAGAGACACAGGCAGAGACAGAGACGGAGACAGAGACAGAGACAGGGACAGAGACAGAGACAGGGACAGAGACAGAGACAGAGATAGAGGCAAAGACGGAGGCAAAGACGGAGACAAAGATGAAGACAAATATGGAGACACAGACGGAGACAAATACAGAGACGAAGACGGTCGCAAAGATGGATACAAAGACGGATACAAATACGGAGACAAAGACATGCACAAAGACGGAGACAGAGACGAAGACAAAGACGGAGACAGAGTGTAATACAGAGACAAAGACAGAGACACAGACAGAGACAGAGACAGAGACAGAGACAGAGACAGAGACAGAGACGGAGACGGAGACAGAGACGGGGACAGAGACAGAGGCAGAGACAGAGACAGAGGCACAGAGGCAGAGACCGAGACAGAGACAGAGACAGAGACAGAGACGGAGACGGAGACAGAGACGGGGACAGAGACAGAGGCAGAGACAGAGACAGAGACAGGGACAGAGACAGAGACAGAGACAAGGACAGAGACAGAGACAGAGACAGAGACAGAGACAGAAACAGAGACAGAGACAGAGACAGAGACAGAGACAGAAACAGAGATAGACACAAAGACGGAGACAAAAACAGAGACAAGTAGGAAGACAAAGACGGAGACAAAGACGGAGACAAAGGCTGAGACAAAGACGGAGGCAAAGACGGAGACAAAGATGGAGAAACAGACTGAGACAAATACGGAGACAAAGACGGAGACAAAGACGGTGACAAAGACGGTGACAAAGACGGAGACAGAGACAGAGGCAGAGGCGGAGACAGAGACCGGAACAGAGACAGAAACAGAGATAGGGACAGAGACAGGGATAGAGACAGAGGCAGAGACAGAGACAGAGACAGAGACAGAGACAGAAACCGATACAGAGGCAGAGACAGAGACAGAGACAGAGACAGAGACCCACACAGAGACAGAGACAGAGGCAGAGGCGCATGAGACAAAGACCGAGACAGAGGGGCAGGAGACATGAACGGAGACAAAGACGGAGACAAAGACGGTGACAAAGACGGAGACAAACACGGAGACGAGGAGGAAAACGACGACGGAGACAAATACGGAAACAAAGACGGAGGCAAAGACGGAGACAAAGATGGAGACAAAGACAGAGACAGAGACAGAGGCAGAGGCGGAAACAGAGACGGGAACAGAGACACAGACAGAGACAGAGATAGGGACAGAGAGAGAGACAGAGACAGAGACAGAGAGAGAGACAGAGACAGAGACAGACACAGAGACAGAGACAGAGACAGAGACAGAGACAGAGACAGAGACGGAGACGGAGACAGAGACGGGGACAGAGACAGAGGCAGAGACAGAGACAGGGACAGAGACAGAGACAGAGACAGAGACAGAGATGGAGACAGAGACAGAGACAGAGACAGAGACAGAGACAGAGACAAAGACGGAGACGGAGACAGAGACAGGGACAGAGACAGAGGCAGAGACAGAGACAGAGACAGCCACATAGACAGAGACAGAGATGGAGACAGAGACAGAGACAGAGATAGAGACAGAGACAGAGACAGAGACAGAGACAGAGACAGAGACAGAGACAGAGACAGAGACGGAGACGGAGACGGAGACAGAGACGGGGACAGAGACAGAGGCAGAGACAGAGACAGGGACAGAGACAGAGACAGAGACAGAGACAGAGATGGAGACAGAGACAGAGACAGAGACAGAGACAGAGACAGAGACAGAGACAGAGACAGAGACAGAGACAAAGACGGAGACGGAGACAGAGACAGGGACAGAGACAGAGGCAGAGACAGAGACAGAGACAGCCACATAGACAGAGACAGAGATGGAGATAGAGACAGAGACAGAGACAGGGACAGAGACAGAGACAGAGATGGAGACAGAGACAGAGACAGAGGCAGAGACAGAGACGGAGACGGAGACAGAGACGGGGACAGACACAGAGACAGGGACAGAGACAGAGACAGAGACAGGGACACAGACAGAGACAGAGACGGAGACGGAGACAGAGACGGGGACAGAGACAGAGACAGGGACAGAGACAGAGACAGAGACAGAGACAGGGACACAGACAGAGACAGAGACAGAGATGGAGACAGAGACAGAGGCAGAGACATAGACAGACACAAAGACAGAGACAGAGACAGCCACAGAGACAGAGACAGAGACAGAGACAGAGACAGAGACAGAGACAGAGATGGAGACAGACACAGAGACTGAGACAGAGACGGAGACGGAGACAGAGACGGGGACAGAGACAGAGACAGGGACAGAGACAGAGACAGAGGCAGAGGCGCATGAGACAAAGACCGAGACAGAGGGGCAGGAGACATGAACGGAGACAAAGACGGAGACAAAGACGGTGACAAAGACGGAGACAAACACGGAGACGAGGAGGAAAACGACGACGGAGACAAAGACGGAGACAAAGGCGGAGACAAAGATAGAGACACAGACGGAGACAAATACGCAGACAAAGACGGAGGCAAAGACGGAGAAATAGACGGAGACAAATATGGAGACACAGACGGAGACAAATGCAGAGACAAAGACGGAGACAAAGACGAAGACAAAGACGGAGGCAAAGGCGGAGACAAAGACGGAGACAAAGATTGTTACACAGACGGATAAAAATACGGAGACATAGACAGGCACAAAGACGGAGACAAAGACGAAGACAAAGGCGGAGGAAGAGTGTAATATAGAGACAGAGACAGAGACACAGACAGAGACAGAGACAGAGACAGAGACAGAGACAGAGACAGAGACAGAGACAGAGACAGAGGCAGAGACATAGACGGAGACAAATACAGAGACAAAGACGGAGACAAAGACGAAGACAAAGACGGAGGCAAAAACGGAGACAAAGACGGAGACAAAGATGGTTACACAGACGGATACAAATACGGAGACAAAGACAGGCACAAAGACAGAGACAAAGACGAAGACAAAGACGGGGGCAGAGTGTAATATAGAGACAGAGACAGAGACACAGACAGAGACAGAGACAGAGGCAGAGACACAGGTGCATGAGACAAAGACCGAGACAAAGGGGCAGGAGACATGGACGGAGATAAAGACGGTGACAAGGACGTAGACAAAGACGTAGACAAAGACGGAGACAATGACGCAGACGAAGAGGAAGACGACGACGGAGACAAAGACGGCGACAAAGACGGAGACACAGACGGAGACAAAGAGGGAGAAAATGACAGAGACAAAGACGAAGACAAAGACTGAGACAGATACCGATGCAGAGGCAGAGACAGAGACAGAGACACAGACAGAGACAGAGACATAGACAGAGAGAGAGGCGCAGGAGACATGGACGGAGACAAAGGCGGAGACAAAGAAGTAGACAAAGACGTAGACAAAGACGGAGACAAAGACGCAGACGAAGAGGAAGACGACGACGGAGACAAAGATGGTGACAAAGACGGAGACAAAGACGGAGACAAAGATGGAGACAAAGACAGAGACAGAGGCAGAAATAGGGACAGAGACAGAGGCTGAGACAGAGACAGAGACAGAGTCAGAGAAAGAGACAGAGACAGAGACAGAGACAAAGACAGGGACAGAGACAGAGACAGAGACAGAGACAGAGACAGAGACAGAGACAGAGACAGAGACAGAGATGGAGACAGAGACAGAGACAGAGACAGAGACAGAGACGGAGACGGAGACAGAGACGGGGACAGAGACAGAGACAGGGACAGAGACAGAGACAGAGACAGGGACACAGACAGAGACAGAGACAGAGATGGAGACAGAGACAGAGACAGAGACAGAGGCAGAGACAGAGACAGAGACAGAGACAGCCACAGAGACAGAGACAGAGATGGGGGCAGAGACAGAGACAGAGACAGGGACACAGACAGAGACAGAGACAGAGATGGAGACAGAGACAGAGACAGAGACAGAGGCAGAGACAGAGACAGAGACAGAGACAGAGACAGCCACAGAGACAGAGACAGAGATGGGGGCAGAGACAGAGACAGAGACAGAGACAGAGACAGAGACAGAGACAGAGACAGAGATGGAGACAGACACAGAGACAGAGAGAGAGACAGAGACGGAGACGGAGACGGAGACAGAGACGGGGACAGAGACAGAGACAGGGACAGAGACAGAGACAGAGACAGGGACAGGGACGGAGCCCGATACAGAGGCAGAGACAGAGACATAGACACAGACAGAGACAGTGGCGCATGAGACAAACACCGAGACTGAGGGGCAGGAGACATGGACGGAGACAGAGACAGAGATGGGGACAGAGACAGAGACAGAGACAGAGACAGAGACGAAAGCGGAGACAGAGACGGGGACAGAGACAGAGGCAGAGACAGAGACAGGGACAGAGACAGAGACAGCCACATAGACAGAGACAGAGATGGAGACAGAGACAGAGACAGAGACAGAGGCAGAGACAGAGACAGAGATGGAGACAGAGACAGAGACAGAGACAGAGACAGAGACAGAGACAGAGACGGAGACGGAGACAGAGACGGGGACAAACACAGAGACAGGGACAGAGACAGAGAAAGAGACAGGGACTGGGACAGAGCCCGATACAGAGGCAGAGACAGAGACATAGACAGAGACAGAGACAGAGACAGAGACAGAGAGAGACGCGCATCAGACAAAGACCGAGACAGAGGGGCAGGAGACATGGACGGAGACAAAGACGGAGACAAAGTCGTAGACAAAGACGGAGGCAAAGACGGAGACAAAGACGGAGACAAATATGGAGACACAGACGGAGACAAATACAGAGACAAAGACGGTGACAATTATGGAGACAAAGACAGGCACAAAGACGGAGTCAAAGACAGAGACAAAGACGGAGACAAAGACGAAGACAAATATGGAGACACAGACGGAGACAAATACAAAGACAAAGACGGTGACAATTATGGAGACAAAGACAGGCACAAAGACGGAGTCAAAGACAGAGACAAAGACGGAGACAAAGACGAAGACAAAGACGGTGGCAAAGACGGAGACAAAGACGGAGACAAAGATGGTTACACAGACGGATACAAATACGGAGACAAAGACAGGCACAAAGACGGAGACAAAGACGAAGAAGAAGACGGAGGCAGAGTGTAATATAGAGACAGAGACAGAGACACAGACAGAGACAGAGACAGAGACAGAGACACAGGTGCATGAGACAAAGACCGAGACAGAGGGGCAGGAGACATAAGCGGAGACAAAGGCGGAGACAAAGAGGAAGACGACGACGGAGACAAAGACGGAGACAAAGACGGATACAAAGACAGAGACAGAGACAGAGACAGAGACAGAAACAGAGACAGAGACGGAGACGGAGACAGAGACAGAGACAGAGATAGAGACAAAGACGGAGACAAAGACGGAGACAAAGATGGTTACACAGACGGATAAATATACGGAGACAAAGACAGGCACAAAGACGGAGACAAAGACGAAGACAAAGGCGCAGGAAGAGTGTAATATAGAGACAGAGACAGAGACACAGACAGAGACAGAGACAGAGACAGAGACAGAGACAGAGACAGAGACAGAGACAGAGACAGAGACAGAGACAGAGACAGAGACAGAGACAGAGACAGAGACAGAGGCAGAGACAGAGACAGATACAGAGACGGAGACAGAGACACAGACAGAGGCAGAGAGAGCGACAGAAACATAGGGGCAGGGACAAACGCGGTGACTCTGGGGCAGGAGACAAAGACGGAGACAAAGTCGGAAACAAAGAGGAAAGCGAAGACGGATACAAAGACGGAGACAAAGACGGACACAAAGACGGAGACAGAGACCGAGACAGAGACAGAGACAGAGACAGAGACAGAGACAGAGATGGAGGCAGAGACAGAGACAGAGACAGAGATGGAGACGTAGACAGAGACGGGCACAGAGACAGAGACAGGGACAGAGACAGAGACAGGGACACAGGTGCATGAGACAAAGACCGAGACAAAGGGGCAGGAGACATGGACGGAGACAAAGACGGAGACAAAGACGTAGACAAAGACGGAGGCAAAGACGGAGACAAGGACGGAGACAAATATGGAGACACAGACGGAGACAAATACAGAGACAAAGACGGAGACAAAGACGAAGACAAAGACGGAGGCAAAAACGGAGACAAAGACGGAGACAAAGATGGTTACACAGACGGATACAAATACGGAGACAAAGACAGGCACAAAGACGGAGACAAAGACGAAGACAAAGACGGGGGCAGAGTGTAATATAGAGACAGAGACAGAGACACAGACAGAGACAGAGACAGAGGCAGAGACACAGGTGCATGAGACAAAGACCGAGACAAAGGGGCAGGAGACATGGACGGAGATAAAGACGGTGACAAAGACGTAGACAAAGACGTAGACAAAGACGGAGGCAATGACGCAGACGAAGAGGAAGACGACGACGGAGACAAAGACGGCGACAAAGACGGAGACACAGACGGAGACAAAGATGGAGACAAAGACAGAGACTAAGACGGAGACAGAGACAGAGACAGAGACAGAGACAGAGACAGAGACAGAGACAGAGACAGAGACAGAGACACAGACAGGGACAGGGACAGAGACAGAGACAGAGACAGAGACAGAGACAGAGACAGAGACTGAGACAGAGACAGAGATGGAGCCAGAGACAGAGACAGAGACAGAGACGGAGACGGAGCACAGACATGGACAGAGACAGAGGCAGAGACAGAGACAGAGACAGAGACAGAGACAGAGACAGAGACAGAGACAGAGACATAGACAGAGACAGAGACAGAGGCAGAGACAGAGACAGAGACAGAGACAGAGACAGAGACTGAGACAGAGACAGAGACAGAGACAGAGACAGAGACAGAGACAGAGATGGAGACAGAGACAGGGACAGAGACTGAGACTGAGACAGAGACAGAGATGGAGCCAGAGACAGAGACAGAGACAAAGACGGAGACGGAGACAGAGACAGGGACAGAGACAGAGGCAGAGACAGAGACAGAGACAGCCACAGAGACAGAGACAGAGACTGAGACAGAGACAGAGATGGAGCCAGAGACAGAGACAGAGACAGAGACGGAGACGGAGCACAGACATGGACAGAGACAGAGGCAGAGACAGAGACAGAGACAGAGACAGAGACAGAGACAGAGACAGAGACAGAGACATAGACAGAGACAGAGACAGAGGCAGAGACAGAGACAGAGACAGAGACAGAGACAGAGACTGAGACAGAGACAGAGACAGAGACAGAGACAGAGACAGAGACAGAGATGGAGACAGAGACAGGGACAGAGACTGAGACTGAGACAGAGACAGAGATGGAGCCAGAGACAGAGACAGAGACAAAGACGGAGACGGAGACAGAGACAGGGACAGAGACAGAGGCAGAGACAGAGACAGAGACAGCCACAGAGACAGAGACAGAGATGGAGACAGAGACAGAGACAGAGACAGGGACAGAGACGGAGACAGAGATGGAGACAGTGACAGAGACAGAGACAGAGACAGAGACGGAGACGGAGACAGAGACGGGGACAGACACAGAGACAGGGACAGAGACAGAGACAGAGACAGAGACAGGGACAGGGACAGAGCCCGATACAGAGGCAGAGACAGAGACATAGACACAGACAGAGACAGATGCGCATGAGACAAAGACCGAGACTGAGGGGCAGGAGACATGGACGGAGACAGAGACAGAGATGGAGACAGAGACAGAGACAGAGACAGAGACACAGACGGGGACAGAGACAGAGGCAGAGACAGAGACAGGGACAGAGACAGAGACAGAGACAGAGACAGAGACAGTACAGAGACAGAGACAGAGACAGAGACAGAGACAGAGACAGAGACAGAGACAGAGACAGAGACAGACAGAGACAGAGACAGAGACAGAGACAGAGACAGAGACAGAGACAGAGACAGAGACAGAGACAGAGACAGAGATAGAGACAGAGACAGAGACAGAGACAGAGACAGGGACAGAGACAGAGACAGAGATAGAGACAAAGACGGAGAAAAAGACGGAAGCAAAGACGGATACAAAGACGGATACAAATATGGAGACACAGACGGAGACAAATACAGAGACAAAGACGGTGACAAATATGGAGACGAAGACAGGCACAAAGACGGAGGCAAAGACAGAGACAAAGACGGAGACAAAGACGAAGACAAAGACGGAGGCAAAGACGGAGACAAAGACGGAGACAAAGATGGTGACACAGACGGAGACAAAGACAGGCACAAAGACGGAGACAAAGACGAAGACAAAGACGGAGACAGAGTGTAATACAGAGACAAAGACAGAGACACAGACAGAGACACAGACAGAGACAGAGACAGAGACAGAGACAGAGACAGAGACGGAGACGGAGACAGAGACGGGGACAGAGACAGAGGCAGAGACAGAGACAGAGACAGGGACAGAGACAGAGACAGAGACAGAAACAGAGGCAGAGACAGAGACAGAGACAGAGACAGAGAGAGACGCGCATCAGACAAAGACCGAGACAGAGGGGCAGGAGACATGGACGGAGACAAAGACGGAGACAAAGTCGTAGACAAAGACGGAGGCAAAGACGGAGACAAAGACGGAGACAAATATGGAGACACAGACGGAGACAAATACAGAGACAAAGACGGTGACAATTATGGAGACAAAGACAGGCACAAAGACGGAGTCAAAGACAGAGACAAAGACGGAGACAAAGACGAAGACAAATATGGAGACACAGACGGAGACAAATACAAAGACAAAGACGGTGACAATTATGGAGACAAAGACAGGCACAAAGACGGAGTCAAAGACAGAGACAAAGACGGAGACAAAGACGAAGACAAAGACGGTGGCAAAGACGGAGACAAAGACGGAGACAAAGATGGTTACACAGACGGATACAAATACGGAGACAAAGACAGGCACAAAGACGGAGACAAAGACGAAGAAGAAGACGGAGGCAGAGTGTAATATAGAGACAGAGACAGAGACACAGACAGAGACAGAGACAGAGACAGAGACACAGGTGCATGAGACAAAGACCGAGACAGAGGGGCAGGAGACATAAGCGGAGACAAAGGCGGAGACAAAGAGGAAGACGACGACGGAGACAAAGACGGAGACAAAGACGGATACAAAGACAGAGACAGAGACAGAGACAGAGACAGAAACAGAGACAGAGACGGAGACGGAGACAGAGACAGAGACAGAGATAGAGACAAAGACGGAGACAAAGACGGAGACAAAGATGGTTACATAGACGGATAAATATACGGAGACAAAGACAGGCACAAAGACGGAGACAAAGACGAAGACAAAGGCGGAGGAAGAGTGTAATATAGAGACAGAGACAGAGACACAGACAGAGACAGAGACAGAGACAGAGACAGAGACAGAGACAGAGACAGAGACAGAGACAGAGACAGAGACAGAGACAGAGACAGAGACAGAGGCAGAGACAGAGACAGATACAGAGACGGAGACAGAGACACAGACAGAGACAGAGAGAGCGACAGAAACATAGGGGCAGGGACAAACGCGGTGACTCTGGGGCAGGAGACAAAGACGGAGACAAAGTCGGAAACAAAGAGGAAAGCGAAGACGGATACAAAGACGGAGACAAAGACGGACACAAAGACGGAGACAGAGACCGAGACAGAGACAGAGACAGAGACAGAGACAGAGACAGAGATGGAGGCAGAGACAGAGACAGAGACAGAGATGGAGACGTAGACAGAGACGGGCGCAGAGACAGAGACAGGGACAGAGACAGAGACAGGGACACAGGTGCATGAGACAAAGACCGAGACAAAGGGGCAGGAGACATGGACGGAGACAAAGACGGAGACAAAGACGTAGACAAAGACGGAGGCAAAGACGGAGACAAGGACGGAGACAAACATGGAGACACAGACGGAGACAAATACAGAGACAAAGACGGAGACAAAGACGAAGACAAAAGCGGAGGCAAAAACGGAGACAAAGACGGAGACAAAGATGGTTACACAGACGGATACAAATACGGAGACAAAGACAGGCACAAAGACGGAGACAAAGACGAAGAAGAAGACGGAGGCAGAGTGTAATATAGAGACAGAGACAGAGACACAGACAGAGACAGAGACAGAGACAGAGACACAGGTGCATGAGACAAAGACCGAGACAGAGGGGCAGGAGACATAAGCGGAGACAAAGGCGGAGACAAAGAGGAAGACGACGACGGAGACAAAGACGGAGACAAAGACGGATACAAAGACAGAGACAGAGACAGAGACAGAGACAGAAACAGAGACAGAGACGGAGACGGAGACAGAGACAGAGACAGAGATAGAGACAAAGACGGAGACAAAGACGGAGACAAAGATGGTTACATAGACGGATAAATATACGGAGACAAAGACAGGCACAAAGACGGAGACAAAGACGAAGACAAAGGCGGAGGAAGAGTGTAATATAGAGACAGAGACAGAGACACAGACAGAGACAGAGACAGAGACAGAGACAGAGACAGAGACAGAGACAGAGACAGAGACAGAGACAGAGACAGAGGCAGAGACAGAGACAGATACAGAGACGGAGACAGAGACACAGACAGAGACAGAGAGAGCGACAGAAACATAGGGGCAGGGACAAACGCGGTGACTCTGGGGCAGGAGACAAAGACGGAGACAAAGTCGGAAACAAAGAGGAAAGCGAAGACGGATACAAAGACGGAGACAAAGACGGACACAAAGACGGAGACAGAGACCGAGACAGAGACAGAGACAGAGACAGAGACAGAGACAGAGACAGAGACAGAGACATAGACAGAGACAGAGACAGAGGCAGAGACAGAGACAGAGACAGAGACAGAGACAGAGACAGAGACTGAGACAGAGACAGAGACAGAGACAGAGACAGAGACAGAGACAGAGACAGAGATGGAGACAGAGACAGGGACAGAGACTGAGACTGAGACAGAGACAGAGATGGAGCCAGAGACAGAGACAGAGACAAAGACGGAGACGGAGACAGAGACAGGGACAGAGACAGAGGCAGAAACAGAGACAGAGACAGCCACAGAGACAGAGACAGAGATGGAGACAGAGACAGAGACAGACACAGGGACAGAGACGGAGACAGAGATGGAGACAGTGACAGAGACAGAGACAGAGACAGAGACGGAGACGGAGACAGAGACGGGGACAGACACAGAGACAGGGACAGAGACAGAGACAGAGACAGAGACAGGGACAGGGACAGAGCCCGATACAGAGGCAGAGACAGAGACATAGACACAGACAGAGACAGATGCGCATGAGACAAAGACCGAGACTGAGGGGCAGGAGACATGGACGGAGACAGAGACAGAGATGGAGACAGAGACAGAGACAGAGACAGAGACAGAGACAGAGACAGAGACAGAGACAGAGACAGAGACAGAGACAGAGACAGAGACAGAGACAGAGACAGAGACAGAGATAGAGACAGAGACAGGGACAGAGACAGAGACAGGGACAGAGACAGAGACAGAGATAGAGACAAAGACGGAGAAAAAGACGGAGGCAAAGACGGATACAAAGACGGATACAAATATGGAGACACAGACGGAGACAAATACAGAGACAAAGACGGTGACAAATATGGAGACGAAGACAGGCACAAAGACGGAGGCAAAGACAGAGACAAAGACGGAGACAAAGACGAAGACAAAGACGGAGGCAAAGACGGAGACAAAGACGGAGACAAAGATGGTGACACAGACGGATACAAATACGGAGACAAAGACAGGCACAAAGACGGAGACAAAGACGAAGACAAAGACGGAGACAGAGTGTAATACAGAGACAAAGACAGAGACACAGACAGAGACACAGACAGAGACAGAGACAGAGACAGAGACAGAGACAGAGACAGAGACGGAGACGGAGACAGAGACGGGGACAGAGACAGAGGCAGAGACAGAGACAGAGACAGGGACAGAGACAGAGACAGAGACAGAAACAGAGGCAGAGACAGAGACACAGACAGAGACAGAGAGAGCGACAGAACCATAGGGGCAGGAGACAAAGGCGGTGACCCTGGGGCAGGAGACAAAGACGGAGACAAAGTCGGAAAGAAACAGGAAAGCGAAGACGGAGACAAAGACGGACACAAAGACGGAGACAAAGACGGAGACAGAGACCGAGACAGAGACAGAGACAGAGACAGAGACAGAGACAGAGACAGAGACAGAGACAGAGACAGAGACAGACACAGAGGCAGAGACAGGGATAGAGACAGAGACAGAGACAGAGACAGAGACAGAGACAGAGGCAGAGACAGAGACAGAGGCAGAGACAGAGACGGAGGCGGAGACAGAGACGGGGACAGAGACAGAGGCAGAGACAGAGACAGGGACAGAACCAGAGACAGAGACAGGGACAGAGCCCGATACAGAGGCAGAGACAGATATAGACACAGACAGAGACAGAGACAGAGACAGAGACAGAGGCGCATGTGACAAAGACCGAGACAGAGGGGCAGGAGACATGGACGGAGACAAAGACGGAGACAAAGACGAACACAAAGACGGAGACATAGACGGAGACAAAGACGGAGACAGGGACAGAGACAGAGGCAGAGACAGAGACAGAGACAGCCACAGAGACAGAGACAGAGATGGAGACAGAGACAGAGACAGAGACAGGGACAGAGACAGAGACAGAGATGGAGACAGAGACAGAGACAGAGACAGAGACAGAGACGGAGACGGAGACAGAGACGGGGACAGACACAGCGACAGGGACAGAGACAGAGACAGAGACAGGGACAGGGACAGAGCCCGATACAGAGGCAGAGACAGAGACATAGACACAGACGGAGACAGATGCGCATGAGACAAAGACGGAGACTGAGGGGCAGGAGACATGGACGGAGACAGAGGCAGGGATGGAGACAGAGACAGAGACGGAGACGGAGACACAGACGGGGACAGAGACAGAGGCAGAGACAGAGACAGGGACAGAGACAGAGACAGAGACAGAGACAGAGACAGTACAGAGACAGAGACAGAGACAGAGACAGAGACAGAGACAGAGACAGAGACAGAGACAGAGACAGAGACAGAGACAGAGACAGAGACAGAGACAGAGAGAGAGACAGAGACAGAGACAGAGACAGAGACAGAGACAGAGACAGAGACAGAGACGGAGACAGAGACAGAGACAGAGACAGAGACAGAGACAGAGACGGAGACAGAGAAGGAGACAAAGACCGAGACAGACGCAGCGACTGAGACAGAGGCAGAGACAGCGACAGAGACAGAGATAGAGACAGAGACAGAGACAGAGACAGGGACAGAGACGGATACAGAGACAGAGACAGACACAGAGACGGAGACAAAGACCGAGACAGAGACAGAGACGGAGACAGAGACGGAGACAAAGACCGAGACAGACGCAGCGACTGAGACAGAGGCAGAGACAGCGACAGAGACAGAGATAGAGACAGAGACAGAGACAGAGACACAGACAGAGACAGAGACAGAGAGAGACGCGCATGAGACAAAGACCGAGACAGAGGGACAGGAGACATGGACGGAGACAAAGACGGAGAGAAAGACATAGACAAAGACGGAGGCAAAGACGGAGACAAAGACGGAGACAAATATGGAGACACAGACGGAGACAAATACAGAGACAAAGACCGTGACAAAGAAGTAGACAAAGACGTAGACAAAGACGGAGACAAAGACGGAGACACAGACGGAGACAAAGATGGAGACAAAGACAGAGACAGAGGCAGAGGCGGAGACAGAGACGGGAACAGAGACAGAGACAGAGATAGGAAAGAGACAGTGGCTGAGACAGAGACAGAGACAGAGACAGAGACAGAGACGCAGACAGAGACAGGGACAGAGACAGAGACAGAGACAGAGACAGTGACAGAGACAGAGACAGAGACAGAGATAGAGACAAAGACGGAGGCAAAAGCAGAGACAAGTAGGAAGACAAAGACGGAGACAAAGACGGAGGCAAAGGCTGAGACAAAGACGGAGGGAAAGACGGAGACAAAGACGGAGACAAAGATGGAGACGCAGACGGAGACAGAGACTGGAACAGAGACAGAAACAGAGATTGGGACAGAGACAGGGACAGAGACAGAGACAGAGACACACACAGAGACAGAGACAGAGACCCACACAGAGACAGAGACAGAGGCAGAGGCGCATGAGACAAAGACCGAGACAGAGGGGCAGGAGACGTGGACGGAGACAAAGACGGAGACAAAGACGGTGACAAAGACGGAGACAAACACGGAGACGAGGAGGAAGACGACGACGGAGACAAAGACGGACACAAAGGCGGAGACAAAGATAGAGACACAGACGGAGACAAATACGGAGACAAAGACGGAGGCAAAGACGGAGAAAAAGACGGAGACACATGTGGAGACACAGACGGAGACAAACACGGAAACAAAGACGGAGGCAAAGACGGAGACAAAGATGGAGACAAATATGGAGACACAGACGGCGACAAATACAGAGACAAAGGCGGTGACAGAGACCGAGACAGAGACAGAGACAGAGACAGAGACAGAGACGGAGACAGAGACAGAGACAGAGACAGAGACAGAGACAGAGACAGAGACAGAGACAGGGACAGAGACAGAGACAGAGATAGGGACAGAGACAGAGGCAGAGACAGAGACAGAGTCAAAGACAGAGACAGAGACAGACACAGAGACAGAGACAGGGACAGGGACAGGGACAGAGACAGAGACAGAGACAGAGACAGAGACAGAGATAGAGACAGAGACAGAGACAGAGACAGAGACAGAGACAGAGACAGAGATAGGGACAAAGACGGAGAAAAAGACGGAGACAAAGATGGAGACAAAGACAGAGACAGAGACAGAGGCTGAGGCGGAGACAGAGACGGGAACAGAGACAGAGACAGAGATAGGGACAGAGACAGAGGCAGAGACAGAGACAGAGGCAGAGACAGAGACAGAGACACAGAGGCAGAGACAGAGACAGAGACAGAGACAGAGACAGAGACAGACACAGAGACAGAGACAGGGACAGGGACAGGGACAGAGACAGAGGGAAAGGGAGAGACGGAGACAGAGGGGCAGGAGACAAAGACGGAGACATTGACAGAGACAAAGACGAAGACAAAGGCGGAGACAGATACCGATACAGAGGCAGAGGCAGAGGCAGAGACACAGACAGAGACAGAGATATAGACAGAGACAGAGACAGAGGCATATGAGACAAAGACCGAGACAGAGGGGCAGGAGACATGGACGGAGACAAAGACGCAGGCGAAGTGGAAGACGACGACGGAGACAAAGACGGTGACAAAGACGGCGACAAAGACGGAGGCAAAGACGGAGACAAAGACGGAGACAAATATGGAGACACAGACGGAGACAAATATTGAGACGAAGACGGTCGCAAAGATGGATACAAAGACGGATACAAATACGGAGACAAAGACATGCACAAAGACGGAGACAGAGACGAAGACAAAGACGGAGACAGAGTGTAATACAGAGACAAAGACAGAGACACAGACAGAGACAGAGACAGAGACAGAGACAGAGACAGAGACAGAGACAGAGACAGAGACAGAGACAGAGACAGAGACAGAGACAGAGACAGAAACAGACAGAGACAGAGACACAGACAGAGACAGAGACAGAGAGAGACGCGCATGAGACAAAGACCGAGACAGAGGGACAGGAGACATGGACGGAGACAAAGACGGAGAGAAAGACATAGACAAAGACGGAGGCAAAGACGGAGACAAAGACGGAGACAAATATGGAGACACAGACGGAGACAAATACAGAGACAAAGACCGTGACAAAGAAGTAGACAAAGACGTAGACAAAGACGGAGACAAAGACGGAGACACAGACGGAGACAAAGATGGAGACAAAGACAGAGACAGAGGCAGAGGCGGAGACAGAGACGGGAACAGAGACAGAGACAGAGATAGGAAAGAGACAGTGGCTGAGACAGAGACAGAGACAGAGACAGACACAGAGACAGAGACAGAGACAGAGACGCAGACAGAGACAGGGACAGAGACAGAGACAGAGACAGAGACAGTGACAGAGACAGAGACAGAGACAGAGATAGAGACAAAGACGGAGGCAAAAGCAGAGACAAGTAGGAAGACAAAGACGGAGACAAAGACGGAGGCAAAGGCTGAGACAAAGACGGAGGGAAAGACGGAGACAAAGACGGAGACAAAGATGGAGACGCAGACGGAGACAGAGACTGGAACAGAGACAGAAACAGAGATTGGGACAGAGACAGGGACAGAGACAGAGACAGAGACACACACAGAGACAGAGACAGAGACCCACACAGAGACAGAGACAGAGGCAGAGGCGCATGAGACAAAGACCGAGACAGAGGGGCAGGAGACGTGGACGGAGACAAAGACGGAGACAAAGACGGTGACAAAGACGGAGACAAACACGGAGACGAGGAGGAAGACGACGACGGAGACAAAGACGGACACAAAGGCGGAGACGAAGATAGAGACACAGACGGAGACAAATACGGAGACAAAGACGGAGGCAAAGACGGAGAAAAAGACGGAGACAAATGTGGAGACACAGACGGAGACAAACACGGAAACAAAGACGGAGGCAAAGACGGAGACAAAGATGGAGACAAATATGGAGACACAGACGGCGACAAATACAGAGACAAAGGCGGTGACAGAGACCGAGACAGAGACAGAGACAGAGACAGAGACAGAGAGAGCGACAGAAACATAGGGGCAGGAGACAAACGCGGTGACCCTGGGGCAGGAGACAAAGACGGAGACAAAGTCGGAAACAAAGAGGACAGCGAAGACGGATACAAAGACGGAGACAAAGACGGACACAAAGACGGAGACAGAGACCGAGACAGAGACAGAGACAGAGACAGAGACAGAGACAGAGACAGAGACGGAGACAGAGACAGAGACAGAGACAGAGACAGAGACAGAGACAGAGACAGAGACAGAGACAGGGACAGAGACAGAGACAGAGATAGAGAGAAAGACGGAGAAAAAGACGGAGGCAAAGACGGAGACAAAGATGGAGACAAAGACAGAGACAGAGACAGAGGCTGAGGCGGAGACAGAGACGGGAACAGAGACAGAGACAGAGATAGGGACAGAGACAGAGGCAGAGACAGAGACAGAGTCAAAGACAGAGACAGAGACAGACACAGAGACAGAGACAGGGACAGGGACAGGGACAGAGACAGAGACAGAGACAGAGACAGAGACAGGGACAGAGACAGAGACAGAGATAGGGACAAAGACGGAGAAAAAGACGGAGACAAAGATGGAGACAAAGACAGAGACAGAGACGGAGACAGAGACAGAGACAGAGATAGGAAAGAGACAGTGGCTGAGACAGAGACAGAGACAGAGACAGACACAGAGACAGAGACAGAGACAGAGACGCAGACAGAGACAGGGACAGAGACAGAGACAGAGACAGAGACAGAGACAGTGACAGAGACAGAGACAGAGACAGAGATAGAGACAAAGACGGAGGCAAAAGCAGAGACAAGTAGGAAGACAAAGACGGAGACAAAGACGGAGGCAAAGGCTGAGACAAAGACGGAGGGAAAGACGGAGACAAAGACGGAGACAAAGATGGAGACGCAGACGGAGACAGAGACTGGAACAGAGACAGAAACAGAGATTGGGACAGAGACAGGGACAGAGACAGAGACAGAGACACACACAGAGACAGAGACAGAGACCCACACAGAGACAGAGACAGAGGCAGAGGCGCATGAGACAAAGACCGAGACAGAGGGGCAGGAGACGTGGACGGAGACAAAGACGGAGACAAAGACGGTGACAAAGACGGAGACAAACACGGAGACGAGGAGGAAGACGACGACGGAGACAAAGACGGACACAAAGGCGGAGACAAAGATAGAGACACAGACGGAGACAAATACGGAGACAAAGACGGAGGCAAAGACGGAGAAAAAGACGGAGACAAATGTGGAGACACAGACGGAGACAAACACGGAAACAAAGACGGAGGCAAAGACGGAGACAAAGATGGAGACAAAGACAGAGACAGAGGCAGAGGCAGAGACGGAGACAGAGACGGGAACAGAGACAGAGACAGAGACAGAGATAGGGACAGAGAGAGAGACAGAGACAGAGACAGAGAGAGAGACAGAGACAGAGACGGAGACAGAGACAAAGACGGAGAAAGAGGCAGAGGCGGAGACAGATGCGGGAACAGAGACAGAGACAGAGATAGGGACAGAGACAGAGGCAGAGACAGAGACAGAGGCAGAGACAGAGACAGAGACACAGAGGCAGAGACAGAGACAGAGACAGAGACAGAGACAGAGACAGAGACAGAGACAGAGACAGCGACAGATACAGAGGCAGAGACAGAGATAGATGCAGAGACGGAGACAGAGACACAGACAGAGACAGAGAGAGCGACAGAAACATAGGGGCAGGAGACAAACGCGGTGACCCTGGGGCAGGAGACAAAGACGGAGACAAAGTCGGAAACAAAGAGGACAGCGAAGACGGATACAAAGACGGAGACAAAGACGGACACAAAGACGGAGACAGAGACCGAGACAGAGACAGAGACAGAGACAGAGACAGAGACAGAGACAGAGACGGAGACAGAGACAGAGACAGAGACAGAGACAGAGACAGAGACAGAGACAGAGACAGAGACAGGGACAGAGACAGAGACAGAGATAGAGAGAAAGACGGAGAAAAAGACGGAGGCAAAGACGGAGACAAAGATGGAGACAAAGACAGAGACAGAGACAGAGGCTGAGGCGGAGACAGAGACGGGAACAGAGACAGAGACAGAGATAGGGACAGAGACAGAGGCAGAGACAGAGACAGAGTCAAAGACAGAGACAGAGACAGACACAGAGGCAGAGACAGGGACAGGGACAGGGACAGGGACAGAGACAGAGACAGAGACAGAGACAGAGATAGAGACAGAGACAGAGACAGAGACAGAGACAGGGACAGAGACAGAGACAGAGATAGGGACAAAGACGGAGAAAAAGACGGAGACAAAGATGGAGACAAAGACAGAGACAGAGACAGAGGCTGAGGCGGAGACAGAGACGGGAACAGAGACAGAGACAGAGATAGGGACAGAGACAGAGGCAGAGACAGAGACAGAGGCAGAGACAGAGACAGAGACACAGAGGCAGAGACAGAGACAGAGACAGAGACAGAGACAGACACAGAGACAGAGACAGGGACAGGGACAGGGACAGAGACAGAGGGAAAGGGAGAGACGGAGACAGAGGGGCAGGAGACAAAGACGGAGACATTGACAGAGACAAAGACGAAGACAAAGGCGGAGACAGATACCGATACAGAGGCAGAGGCAGAGGCAGAGACACAGACAGAGACAGAGATATAGACAGAGACAGAGACAGAGGCATATGAGACAAAGACCGAGACAGAGGGGCAGGAGACATGGACGGAGACAAAGACGCAGGCGAAGTGGAAGACGACGACGGAGACAAAGACGGTGACAAAGACGGCGACAAAGACGGAGGCAAAGACGGAGACAAAGACGGAGACAAATATGGAGACACAGACGGAGACAAATATTGAGACGAAGACGGTCGCAAAGATGGATACAAAGACGGATACAAATACGGAGACAAAGACATGCACAAAGACGGAGACAGAGTCGAAGACAAAGACGGAGACAGAGTGTAATACAGAGACAAAGACAGAGACACAGACAGAGACAGAGACAGAGACAGAGACAGAGACAGAGACAGAGACGGAGACGGAGACAGATTCGGGGACAGAGACAGAGGCAGAGACAGAGACAGAGACAGGGACAGAGACAGAGAAAGAGACAGGGACAGGGACAGAGCCCGATACAGAGGCAGAGGCAGAGACATAGACACAGACAGAGACAGAGGCGCATGAGACAAAGACCGAGACTGAGGGGCAGGAGACACGGACGGAGACAAAGACGGAGACAAAGACGTAGACAAAGACGGAGACAAGGGCGGAGACAAAGACGGTGACAAAGACGGAGACAAAGGCGGAGACAAAGACGGAGACAAAGACGGAGACGAAGAGGAAGACGACGACGGAGACAAAGACGGAGGCAGAGGCGGAGACAGAGACGGGAACAGAGACAGAGGCAGAGACAGAGGCAGAGACAGAGACAGAGACAGAGACAGAGACAGAGACAGAGATGGAGACAGAGACAGAGACAGAGACAGAGACAGAGACAGAGACAGAGACATAGACACAGACAGAGACAGTGGCGCATGAGACAAACACCGAGACTGAGGGGCAGGAGACATGGACGGAGACAGAGACAGAGATGGGGACAGAGACAGAGACAGAGACAGAGACAGAGACGAAAGCGGAGACAGAGACGGGGACAGAGACAGAGGCAGAGACAGAGACAGGGACAGAGACAGAGACAGCCACAGAGACAGAGACAGAGATGGAGACAGAGACAGAGGCAGAGACAGAGGCAGAGACAGAGACAGAGACAGAGACAGAGACAGAGACAGAGATGGAGGCAGAGACAGAGACAGAGACAGAGACAGAGACAGAGACAGAGACAGAGACAGAGACGGAGACAGAGACAGAGACAGAGACGGAGACGGAGACACAGACGGGGACAGAGGCAGAGGCAGAGACAGAGACAGGGACAGAGACAGAGACAGAGACAGAGACAGAGACAGAGACAGAGACAGAGACAGAGACAGAGACAGAGACAGAGACAGAGACAGAGACAGAGACAGAGACAGAGACAGAGACAAGTAGGAAGACAAAGACGGACACAAAGACGGAGACAGAGACCGAGACAGAGACGGAGACGGAGACAGAGACAGAGACAGAGACAGAGGCAGAGACAGTGACAGAGACAAAGACGGAGACAAAGACGGATACAAAGACAGAAACAAAGACAGAGACAGAGACAGAGACAGAGACAGAGACAGAGACAGAGACTGAGGTGGAGACAGAGACAGAGACAGAGACAAAGACGGAGACGGAGACAGAGACAGGGACAGATACAGAGGCAGAGACAGAGACAGAAAGGGCGACAGAGACAGAGACAGAGATGGAGACAGAGACAGAGACAGAGACAGAGACAAAGACAGAGATGGAGACAGAGACAGAGACAGAGACGGAGACGGAGACAGAGACGGGCACAGAGACAGAGACAGGGACAGAGACAGAGACAGGGACACAGGTGCATGAGACAAAGACCGAGACAAAGGGGCAGGAGACATGGACGGAGACAAAGACGGAGACAAAGACGTAGACAAAGACGGAGGCAAAGACGGAGACAATGACGCAGACGAAGAGGAAGACGACGACGGAGACAAAGACGGCGACAAAGACGGAGACACAGACGGAGACAAAGACGGAGAAAATGACAGAGACAAAGACGAAGACAAAGACTGAGACAGATACCGATGCAGAGGCAGAGACAGAGACAGAGACACAGACAGAGACAGAGACAGAGACAGAGAGAGAGGCGCATGAGACAAAGACCGACACAGAGGGGCAGGAGACATGGACGGAGACAAAGGCGGAGACAAAGAAGTAGACAAAGACGTAGACAAAGACGGAGACAAAGACGCAGACGAAGAGGAAGACGACGACGGAGACAAAGATGGTGACAAAGACGGAGACAAAGACGGAGACAAAGATGGAGACAAAGACAGAGACAGAGGCAGAAATAGGGACAGAGACAGAGGCTGAGACAGAGACAGAGACAGAGTCAGAGAAAGAGACAGAGACAGAGACAGAGACAGAGACAGAGACAGAGACAGAGACAGAGACCCACACAGAGACAGAGACAGAGGCAGAGGCGCATGAGACAAAGACCGAGACAGAGGGGCAGGAGACATGAACGGAGACAAAGACGGAGACAAAGACGGTGACAAAGACGGAGACAAACACGGAGACGAGGAGGAAAACGACGACGGAGACAAAGACGGAGACAAAGGCGGAGACAAAGATAGAGACACAGACGGAGACATATACGCAGACAAAGACGGAGGCAAAGACGGAGAAATAGACGGAGACAAATGTGGAGACAACGACGGAGACAAATACGGAAACAAAGACGGAGGCAAAGACGGAGACAAAGATGGAGACAAAGACAGAGACAGACACAGAGGCAGAGGCGGAAACAGAGACGGGAACAGAGACACAGACAGAGACAGAGACAGAGGCAGAGGCGGAAACAGAGACGGGAACAGAGACACAGACAGAGACAGAGATAGGGACAGAGAGAGAGACAGAAACAGAGACAGAGAGAGAGACAGAGACAGAGACAGAGACAGAGACAGAGACAGAGACAGAGACAGAGACAGAGACAGAGACAGAGACAGAGACGGAGACGGAGACAGAGACGGGGACAGAGACAGAGGCAGAGACAGAGACAGGGACAGAGACAGAGACAGAGACAGAGACAGAGACGGAGACGGAGACAGAGACAGAGACAGAGACAGAGACAGAGACAGAGACAGAGACAGAGACAGAGACAGAGACAGAGATGGAGACAGAGACAGAGACAGAGACAGAGACAGAGACAGAGACAGAGACAGAGACAGAGACAGAGATGGAGACAGACACAGAGACAGAGACAGAGACAGAGACGGAGACGGAGACGGAGACGGAGACAGAGACGGGGACAGAGACAGAGACAGGGACAGAGACAGAGACAGAGACAGGGACAGGGACAGAGCCCGATACAGAGGCAGAGACAGAGACATAGACACAGACAGAGACAGTGGCGCATGAGACAAACACCGAGACTGAGGGGCAGGAGACATGGACGGAGACAGAGACAGAGATG
>CAMAOD020000139.1:690000-725219 GCA_945859595.2 Megachile willughbiella
GAGACAGAGATGGAGACAGACACAGAGACAGAGAGAGAGACAGAGACGGAGACGGAGACGGAGACAGAGACGGGGACAGAGACAGAGACAGAGACAGAGACAGAGACAGAGACAGGGACAGGGACGGAGCCCGATACAGAGGCAGAGACAGAGACATAGACACAGACAGAGACAGTGGCGCATGAGACAAACACCGAGACTGAGGGGCAGGAGACATGGACGGAGACAGAGACAGAGATGGGGACAGAGACAGAGACAGAGACAGAGACGAAAGCGGAGACAGAGACGGGGACAGAGACAGAGGCAGAGACAGAGACAGGGACAGAGACAGAGACAGCCACAGAGACAGAGACAGAGATGGAGACAGAGACAGAGACAGAGGCAGAGACAGAGACAGAGATGGAGACAGAGACAGAGACAGAGACAGAGACAGAGACAGAGACAGAGACGGAGACGGAGACAGAGACGGGGACAAACACAGAGACAGGGACAGAGACAGAGAAAGAGACAGGGACGGGGACAGAGCCCGATACAGAGGCAGAGACAGAGACATAGACAGAGACAGAGACAGAGACAGAGACAGAGAGAGACGCGCATCAGACAAAGACCGAGACAGAGGGGCAGGAGACATGGACGGAGACAAAGACGGAGACAAAGTCGTAGACAAAGACGGAGGCAAAGACGGAGACAAAGACGGAGACAAATATGGAGACACAGACGGAGACAAATACAGAGACAAAGACGGTGACAATTATGGAGACAAAGACAGGCACAAAGACGGAGTCAAAGACAGAGACAAAGACGGAGACAAAGACGGAGACAAAGACGAAGACAAAGACGGTGGCAAAGACGGAGACAAAGACGGAGACAAAGATGGTTACACAGACGGATACAAATACGGAGACAAAGACAGGCACAAAGACGGAGACAAAGACGAAGAAGAAGACGGAGGCAGAGTGTAATATAGAGACAGAGACAGAGACACAGACAGAGACAGAGACAGAGACAGAGACAGAGACACAGGTGCATGAGACAAAGACCGAGACAGAGGGGCAGGAGACATAAGCGGAGACAAAGGCGGAGACAAAGAGGAAGACGACGACGGAGACAAAGACGGAGACAAAGACGGATACAAAGACAGAGACAGAGACAGAGACAGAGACAGAAACAGAGACAGAGACGGAGACGGAGACAGAGACAGAGACAGAGATAGAGACAAAGACGGAGACAAAGACGGAGACAAAGATGGTTACACAGACGGATAAATATACGGAGACAAAGACAGGCACAAAGACGGAGACAAAGACGAAGACAAAGGCGGAGGAAGAGTGTAATATAGAGACAGAGACAGAGACACAGACAGAGACAGAGACAGAGACAGAGACAGAGACAGAGACAGAGACAGAGACAGAGACAGAGACAGAGACAGAGACAGAGGCAGAGACAGAGACAGATACAGAGACGGAGACAGAGACACAGACAGAGACAGAGAGAGCGACAGAAACATAGGGGCAGGAGACAAACGCGGTGACTCTGGGGCAGGAGACAAAGACGGAGACAAAGTCGGAAACAAAGAGGAAAGCGAAGACGGATACAAAGACGGAGACAAAGGCGGACACAAAGACGGAGACAGAGACCGAGACAGAGACAGAGACAGAGACAGAGACAGAGACAGAGATGGAAGCAGAGACAGAGACAGAGACAGAGACGGAGACGTAGACAGAGACGGGCACAGAGACAGAGACAGGGACAGAGACAGAGACAGAGACAGAGACAGAGACAGAGACAGAGACAGAGACGGAGACGGAGACAGAGACGGGGACAGAGACAGAGGCAGAGACAGAGACAGAGACAGGGACAGAGACAGAGACAGAGACAGAAACAGAGGCAGAGACAGAGACACAGACAGAGACAGAGAGAGCGACAGAACCATAGGGGCAGGAGACAAAGGCGGTGACCCTGGGGCAGGAGACAAAGACGGAGACAAAGTCGGAAAGAAACAGGAAAGCGAAGACGGAGACAAAGACGGACACAAAGACGGAGACAAAGACGGAGACAGAGACCGAGACAGAGACAGAGACAGAGACAGAGACAGAGACAGAGACAGACACAGAGACAGAGACAGAGACAGAGACAGAGACAGAGACAGAGACAGACACAGAGGCAGAGACAGGGACAGAGACAGAGACAGAGACAGAGACAGAGACAGAGACAGAGACAGAGACAGAGACAGAGACAGAGACAGAGACGGAGGCGGAGACAGAGACGGGGACAGAGACAGAGGCAGAGACAGAGACAGGGACAGAACCAGAGACAGAGACAGGGACAGAGCCCGATACAGAGGCAGAGACAGATATAGACACAGACAGAGACAGAGACAGAGACAGAGACAGAGACAGAGGCGCATGTGACAAAGACCGAGACAGAGGGGCAGGAGACATGGACGGAGACAAAGACGGAGACAAAGACGAACACAAAGACGGAGACAAAGACGGAGACAGGGACAGAGACAGAGATGGAGACAGAGACAGAGACAGAGACAGGGACAGAGACAGAGACAGAGATGGAGACAGAGACAGAGACAGAGACAGAGACAGAGACAGAGACGGAGACGGAGACAGAGACGGGGACAGACACAGCGACAGGGACAGAGACAGAGACAGAGACAGGGACAGGGACAGAGCCCGATACAGAGGCAGAGACAGAGACATAGACACAGACGGAGACAGATGCGCATGAGACAAAGACGGAGACTGAGGGGCAGGAGACAAAGACGGAGACATTGACAGAGACAAAGACGAAGACAAAGGCGGAGACAGATACCGATACAGAGGCAGAGGCAGAGGCAGAGACACAGACAGAGACAGAGACAGAGGCAGAGACAGAGACAGAGACAGAGACAGAAACAGACAGAGACAGAGACACAGACAGAGACAGAGACAGAGAGAGACGCGCATGAGACAAAGACCGAGACAGAGGGACAGGAGACATGGACGGAGACAAAGACGGAGAGAAAGACATAGACAAAGACGGAGGCAAAGACGGAGACAAAGACGGAGACAAATATGGAGACACAGACGGAGACAAATACAGAGACAAAGACCGTGACAAAAATGGAGACAAAGACAGGCACAAAGACGGAGACAAAGACAGAGACAAAGACGGAGACAAAGACGAAGACAGAGCCGAGACAGAGGCAGAGACAGAGACAGAGACGGAGCCAAAGACCGAGACAGAGAGAGAGACAGAGACAGAGACAGAGACAGACACAGAGACAGAGACAGTGACAGGGACAGGGACAGGGAACGGGAGATATAGAGGGAAAGAGAGAGACGGAGACAGAGGGGCAGGAGACAAAGACGGAGAAAATGACAGAGACAAAGACGAAGACAAAGACTGAGACAGATACCGATGCAGAGGCAGAGACAGAGACAGAAACACAGACAGAGACAGAGACATAGACAGAGACAGAGGCGCATGAGACAAAGACCGACACAGAGGGGCAGGAGACACGGACGGAGACAAAGGCGGAGACAAAGAAGTAGACAAAGACGTAGACAAAGACGGAGACAAAGACGCTGACGAAGAGGAAGACGACGACGGAGACAAAGATGGTGACAAAGACGGAGACACAGACGGAGACAAAGATGGAGACAAAGACAGAGACAGAGGCAGAGGCGGAGACAGAGACGGGAACAGAGACAGAGACAGAGATAGGAAAGAGACAGTGGCTGATACAGAGACAGAGACAGAGACAGACACAGAGACAGAGACAGAGACAGAGACGCAGACAGAGACAGGGACAGAGACAGAGACAGAGACAGAGACAGTGACAGAGACAGAGACAGAGACAGAGATAGAGACAAAGACGGAGGCAAAAGCAGAGACAAGTAGGAAGACAAAGACGGAGACAAAGACGGAGGCAAAGGCTGAGACAAAGACGGAGGGAAAGACGGAGACAAAGACGGAGACAAAGATGGAGACGCAGACGGAGACAGAGACTGGAACAGAGACAGAAACAGAGATTGGGACAGAGACAGGGACAGAGACAGAGACAGAGACCCACACAGAGACAGAGACAGAGGCAGAGGCGCATGAGACAAAGACCGAGACAGAGGGGCAGGAGACGTGGACGGAGACAAAGACGGAGACAAAGACGGTGACAAAGACGGAGACAAACACGGAGACGAGGAGGAAGACGACGACGGAGACAAAGACGGACACAAAGGCGGAGACAAAGATAGAGACACAGACGGAGACAAATACGGAGACAAAGACGGAGGCAAAGACGGAGAAAAAGACGGAGACAAATGTGGAGACACAGACGGAGACAAACACGGAAACAAAGACGGAGCCAAAGACGTAGACAAAGATGGAGACAAAGACAGAGACAGAGGCAGAGGCAGAGACGGAGACAGAGACGGGAACAGAGACAGAGACAGAGACAGAGATAGGGACAGAGAGAGAGACAGAGACAGAGACAGAGAGAGAGACAGAGACAGAGACGGAGAAAGAGACAAAGACGGAGAAAGAGGCAGAGGCGGAGACAGATGCGGGAACAGAGACAGAGACAGAGATAGGGACAGAGACAGAGGCAGAGACAGAGACAGAGGCAGAGACAGAGACAGAGACACAGAGGCAGAGACAGAGACAGAGACAGAGACAGAGACAGAGACAGAGACAGCGACAGATACAGAGGCAGAGACAGAGATAGATGCAGAGACGGAGACAGAGACACAGACAGAGACAGAGAGAGCGACAGAAACATAGGGGCAGGAGACAAACGCGGTGACCCTGGGGCAGGAGACAAAGACGGAGACAAAGTCGGAAACAAAGAGGAAAGCGAAGACGGATACAAAGACGGAGACAAAGACGGACACAAAGACGGAGACAGAGACCGAGACAGAGACAGAGACAGATACAGAGACAGAGACGGAGACAGAGATAGAGACAGAGACAGAGACAGAGGCAGAGACAGAGACAGAGACAGAGACAGAGACAGAGACAGAGACAGAGATAGAGACAGAGACAGAGACGGAGACAGAGACAGGGACAGAGACAGAGACAGAGATAGAGAGAAAGACGGAGAAAAAGACGGAGGCAAAGACGGAGACAAAGATGGAGACAAAGACAGAGACAGAGACAGAGGCTGAGGCGGAGACAGAGACGGGAACAGAGACAGAGACAGAGATAGGGACAGAGACAAAGGCAGAGACAGAGACAGAGGCAGAGACAGAGACAGAGACACAGAGGCAGAGACAGAGACAGAGACAGAGACAGAGACAGAGACAGAGACAGAGACAGACACAGAGACAGAGACAGGGACAGGGACAGGGACAGAGACAGAGGGAAAGGGGGAGACGGAGACAGAGGGGCAGGAGACAAAGACGGAGACATTGACAGAGACAAAGACGAAGACAAAGGCGGAGACAGATACCGATACAGAGGCAGAGGCAGAGGCAGAGGCAGAGACACAGACAGAGACAGAGATATAGACAGAGACAGAGACACAGGTGCATGAGACAAAGACCTAGACAAAGGGGCAGGAGACATGGACGGAGACAAAGACGGTGACAAAGACGTAGACAAAGACGTAGACAAAGACGGAGACAATGACGCAGACGAAGAGGAAGCCGACGACGGAGACAAAGACGGTGACAAAGACGTAGACAAAGACGGAGGCAAAGACGGAGACAAAGACGGAGACAAATATGGAGACACAGACGGAGACAAATACAGAGACGAAGACGGTCGCAAAGATGGATACGCAGACGGATAAAAATACGGAGACAAAGACAGGCACAAAGACGGAGACAAAGACGAAGACAAAGGCGGAGGAAGAGTGTAATATAGAGACAGAGACAGAGACAGAGACACAGACAGAGACAGAGATAGAAACAGAGACAGAGACAGAGACAGAGACAGAGACAGAGACAGAGGCAGAGACAGAGACATAGACGGAGACAAAGACAGAGACAGAGACAGAGACAGAGACAGAGACAGAGACAGAGACAGAGACGGTGACAGAGACACAGACAGAGGCAGAGAGAGCGACAGAAACATAGGGGCAGGAGACAAAGACGGAGGCAAAGACGGACACAAAGACGGAGACAAAGACGGAGACAGAGACCGAGACAGAGACAGAGACAGAGACAGAGACAGAGATAGAGACAGAGACAGAGACAGAGACAGAGACAGAGGCAGAGACAGAGACAGAGAAAGAGACAGAAACAGACAGAGACATAGACACAGACAGAGACAGAGACAGAGAGAGACGCGCATGAGACAAAGACCGAGACAGAGGGACAGGAGGCATGGACGGAGACAAAGACGGAGAGAAAGACATAGACAAAGACGGAGGCAAAGACGGAGACAAAGACGGAGACAAATATGGAGACACAGACGGAGACAAATACAGAGACAAAGACCGTGACAAAGATGGAGACAAAGACAGGCACAAAGACGGAGACAAAGACAGAGACAAAGACGGAGACAAAGACGAAGACAGAGCCGAGACAGAGGCAGAGACAGAGACAGAGACGGAGCCAAAGACCGAGACAGAGAGAGAGACAGAGACAGAGACAGAGACAGACACAGAGACAGAGACAGTGACAGGGACAGGGACAGGGAACGGGAGATATAGAGGGAAAGAGAGAGACGGAGACAGAGGGGCAGGAGACAAAGACGGAGAAAATGACAGAGACAAAGACGAAGACAAAGACTGAGACAGATACCGATGCAGAGGCACAGACAGAGACAGAAACACAGACAGAGACAGAGACATAGACAGAGACAGAGGCGCATGAGACAAAGACCGACACAGAGGGGCAGGAGACATGGACGGAGACAAAGGCGGAGACAAAGAAGTAGACAAAGACGTAGACAAAGACGGAGACAAATATGGAGACACAGACGGAGACAAATACAGAGACAGAGAGAGAGACAGAGACAGAGACAGAGACAGACACAGAGACAGAGACAGTGACAGAGACAGAGACAGAGACGCAGACAGAGAAAGGGACAGAGACAGAGACAGAGACAGAGACAGAGACAGTGACAGAGACAGAGACAGAGATAGATACAAAGACGGAGGCAAAAACAGAGACAAGTAGGAAGACAAAGACGGAGACAAAGACGGAGGCAAAGGCTGAGACAAAGACGGAGGGAAAGACGGAGACAAAGACGGAGACAAAGATGGAGACGCAGACGGAGACAGAGACCGGAACAGAGACAGAAACAGAGATTGGGACAGAGACAGGGACAGAGACAGGGACAGAGACACACACAGAGACAGAGACACACACAGAGACAGAGACAGAGGCAGAGGCGCATGAGACAAATACCGAGACAGAGGGGCAGGAGACGTGGACGGAGACAAAGACGGAGACAAAGACGGTGACAAAGGCGGAGACAAACACGGAGACGAGGAGGAAGACGACGACGGAGACAAAGACGGACACAAAGGCGGAGACAAAGATAGAGACACAGACGGAGACAAATACGGAGACAAAGACGGAGGCAAAGACGGAGAAAAAGACGGAGACAAATGTGGAGACACAGACGGAGACAAACACGGAAACAAAGACGGAGGCAAAGACAGAGACAAAGATGGAGACAAAGACAAAGACAGAGACAGAGGCAGAGGCGGAGACAGAGACGGGAACAGAGACAGAGACAGAGACAGAGATAGGGAGAGAGAGAGAGACAGAGACAGAGACAGAGAGAGAGACAGAGACAAAGACGGAGACAGAGACAAAGACGGAGACAGAGGCAGAGGCGGAGACAGTGGCGGGAACAGAGACAGAGACAGAGATAGGGACAGAGACAGAGGCAGAGACAGAGACAGAGGCAGAGACAGAGACAGAGACACAGAGGCAGAGACAGAGACAGAGACAGAGACAGAGACAGAGACAGAGGCAGATACAGAGATAGATACAGAGACGGAGACAGAGACACAGACAGAGACAGAGAGAGCGACAGAAACATAGGGGCAGGAGACAAACGCGGTGACCCTGGGGCAGGAGACAAAGACGGAGACAAAGTCGGAAACAAAGAGGAAAGCGAAGACGGATACAAAGACGGAGACAAAGACGGACACAAAGACGGAGACAGAGACCGAGACAGAGACAGAGACAGAGACAGAGACAGAGACAGAGACAGAGACGGAGACAGAGATAGAGACAGAGACAGAGACAGAGACAGAGACAGAGGCAGGGACAGAGACAGAGTCAAAGACAGAGACAGACACAGACACAGAGACAGAGACAGGGACAGGGACAGGGACAGAGACAGAGGGAAAGGGAGAGACGGAGACAGAGGGGCAGGAGACAAAGACGGAGACATTGACAGAGACAAAGACGAAGACAAAGGCGGACACAGATACCGATACAGAGGCAGAGGCAGAGGCAGAGACACAGACAGAGACAGAGACATAGACAGAGACAGAGGCAGAGGCATATGAGACAAAGACCGAGACAGAGGGGCAGGAGACATGGACGGAGACAAAGACGCAGGCGAAGTGGAAGACGACGACGGAGACAAAGACGGTGACAAAGACGGCGACAAAGTCGGAGATAAGGATGGAGACAAAGACAGAGACAGAGGCAGAGACGGAGACAGAGACGGGAACAGAGACAGGGACAGAGATAGGGACAGAGACAGAGGCTGAGACAGAGACAGAGACAGAGACAGAGACAGAGACAGAGACAGAGACAGAGACAGAGACAGAGACAGAGACAGAGACAGAGACAGAGACAGAGACAGAGACAGAGACAGAGACAGAGACAGAGACAGAGACAGAGACAGAGACAGAGACAGAGATAGAGACAGAGACAGAGACAGAGACAGAGACAGGGACAGAGACAGAGACAGAGACAGAGATAGAGACAAAGACGGTGAAAAAGACGGAGGCAAAGACGGAGACAAAGACGTAGACAAAGACGAGGACAAAGACGGAGACAGAGTGTAATACAGAGACAAAGACAGAGACACAGACAGAGACAGAGACAGAGATGTAGCCAGAGACCGAGACAGAGGCAGAGACAGAGACAGAGACAGAAACAGAGGCAGAGACAGAGACACAGACAGAGACAGAGAGAGCGACAGAACCATAGGGGCAGGAGACAAAGGCGGTCACCCTGGGGCAGGAGACAAAGACGGAGACAAAGTCGGAAACAAACAGGAAAGCGAAGACGGAGACAAAGACGGACACAAAGACGGAGACAAAGACGGAGACAAAGGCGGTGACAAAGACGGAGACAAAGGCGGAGACGAAGAGGAAGACGAGGACGGAGACAAAGACGTAGACAAAGACGGAGGCAAAGACGGAGACAAAGACGGAGACAAATATGGAGACACAGACGGAGACAAATACAGAGACGAAGACGGTCGCAAAGATGGATACACAGACGGATACAAATACGGAGACAAAGACATGCACAAAGACGGAGACAGAGACGAGGACAAAGACGGAGACAGAGTGTAATACAGAGACAAAGACAGAGACACAGACAGAGACAGAGACAGAGACAGAGACAGAGACAGGGACGGAGACGGAGACAGAGACGGGGACAGAGACAGAGGCAGAGACAGAGACAGAGACAGGGACAGAGACAGAGACAGAGACAGGGACAGGGACAGAGCCCGATACAGAGGCAGAGACAGAGACATAGACACAGACAGAGACAGAGGCGCATGAGACAAAGACCGAGACAGAGGGGCAGGAGACATGGACGGAGACAAAGACGGAGACAAAGACGTACACAAAGACGGAGACAAAGACGTACACAAAGACGGAGACAAAGACGGAGACGAAGACGGAGACAAAGACGGTGACAATGACAGAGACGAAGAGGAGGACGACGACGGAGACAAAGACGGAGACAAAGACAGAGACAAAGACGTAGACAAAGACGGAGACAAAGGTGGTTACACAGACGGATAGAAATACGGAGACAAAGACAGGCACAAAGACGGAGACAAAGACGAAGACAAAGTTTGAGACAGAGTGTAATACAGAGACAGAGACAGAGACAGAGACAGAGACAGAGACAGAGACAGAGACAGAGACAAAGATGGAGACAGAGGCAGAGACAGAGACAGAGGCAGAGACAGAGACGGAGGCGGAGACAGAGACGGGGACAGAGACAGAGACAGAGACAGAGGCGCATGTTACAAAGACCGAGACAGAGGGGCAGGAGACATGGACGGAGACAAAGACGGAGACAAAGACGTACACAAAGACGGAGACAAAGACGGTGACAAAGACAGAGACGAAGAGGAGGACGACGACGGAGACAAAGACGGAGACAAAGACAGAGACAAGGACGGTGACAAAGACGGAGACAAAGACGGAGGCAAAGACGGAGACAAAGACGGAGACAAAGACGGAGACAAATATGGAGACAAAGACGGAGACAAATACGTAGACCAAGACGGAGACAAAGACGGAGACGAAGTCGGTGACAAAGACGGAGACAAATACGGAGACGAAGAGGAAGACGACGATGGAGACAAAGACGGTGACAAAGACGGAGACAAAGACGGAGACAGAGACGGAGACAGAGACAGAGACAGAGGCAGAGACAGAGACAGAGACAGAGACAGAGACAGAGACAGAGACAGAGACAGAGACAGAGACAGAGACAGAGACTGAGACAGAGACAGAGACAGAGACAGAGATAGAGACAGAGACAGAAACAGAGACAGAGACAGAGACAGAGACAGTGACAGATGCAGAGACAGAGACAGAGACAGAGACAGAGACAGAGACAGAGATGGAGACAGAGACAGAGACAGAGACAGAGACGGAGACGTAGACGGAGACGGAGACAAAGACAGAGGCAGAGACATAGACACAGACAGAGACAGAGATAGAGACAAAGACGGAGACAAAAACAGAGACAAGTAGGAAGACAAAGACGGAGACAAAGACGGAGACAAAGACTGAGACCAAGACGGAGGCAAAGACGCAGACAAAGACGGAGACAAAGATGTAGACACAAACAGAGACAAATACGGAGACAAAGGCAGAGGCAAAGGCGGAGACAGAGACAGAGACAGAGACAGAGACAGCGACTGAGGCAGAGACAGAGTCTGAGACGGAGACAAAGACAGAGACAGAGACAGAGACAGAGACAGAGACAGAGACAGAGACATAGACAGAGACAGAGACAGAGACAGAGACAGAGACAGAGACAGAGACGGAGACAGAGACAGAGACAGAGACAGAGACAGAGACAGAGACAGAGAAAGAGACAGAGACAGAGACAGAGTACAGAGGCGGAGACGGGGACAGAGACAGAGGCAGAGACAGAGACAGGGACAGAGACAGAGGCAGGGACAGGGACAGAGCCCGATACAGAGGCAGAGACAGATATAGACACAGACAGAGACAGAGACAGAGACACAGGTGCATGAGACAAAGACCGAGACAAAGGGGCAGGAGACATGGACGGAGACAAAGACGGTGACAAAAACGTAGACAAAGGCGTAGACAAAGACGGAGACAATGACGCAGACGAAGAGGAAGACGACGACGGAGACAAAGGCGGTGACAAAGACGGAGACAAAGACGGAGACAAAGAGGAGGACGACGACGGAGACAAAGACGGAGACAAAGACAGAGACAAGGACGGTGACAAAGACGGATACAAGGACGGAGACGAAGGGGAAGACGACGACGGAGACAAAGACGGAGACAAAGACGGAGACAAAGACGTACACAAAGACGGATACAAAGACAAAGACAGAGACAGAGACAGAGACAGCGACAGAGACAGAGGCGCATGAGACAAAGACCGAGACAGAGGGGCAGGAGACATGGACGGAGACATAGACGGAGACATAGACGTAGACAAAGAAGGAGACAAAGACGCAGACGAAGTGGAAGACGACGACGGAGACAAAGACGGTGACAAAGACGGAGACAAAGACGGGGACAAGGATGGAGACAAAGACAGAGATAGAGACAGAGACAGAGACAGAGACAGAGACAGAGACAGAGACAGAGACAGAGACAGAGACAGAGACAGAGACAGAGACAGAGACAGAGACAGAGACAGAGACAGAGACAGAGACAGAGACAGAGACAGAGACAGAGACAGAGACAGAGACAGAGACAGGGACAGAGACAGAGATAGAGACAAAGACGGAGACAAAAACAGAGACAAGTAGGATGACAAAGACGGAGACAAAGACGGAGACAAAGACTGAGACCAAGACGGAGGCAAAGACGCAGACAAAGACGGAGACAAAGATGGAGACACAGACAGAGACAAATACGGAGACAAAGGCAGAGACAGAGGCGGAGACAGAGACAGAGACAGAGACAGAGACAGCGACTGAGGCAGAGACAGAGACAGAGACGGAGACAAAGACACAGACAGAGACAGAGACAGAGACAGAGACAGAGACAGAGACAGAGACAGAGACAGAGACGGAGACAGAGACAGAGACAGAGACAGAGACAGAGACGGAGACAGGGACAGAGACAGAGATAGAGACAAAGACGGAGACAAAAACAGAGACAAGTAGGAAGACAAAGACGGAGACAAAGACGGAGACAAAGACTGAGACCAAGACGGAGGCAAAGACGCAGACGAAGACGGAGACAAAGATGTAGACACAAACAGAGACAAATACGGAGACAAAGGCAGAGACAAAGGCGGAGACAGAGACAGAGACAGAGACAGAGACAGAGACAGCGACTGAGGCAGAGACAGAGACAGAGACGGAGACAAAGACAGAGACAGAGACAGAGACAGAGACAGAGACAGAGACAGAGACAGAGACAGAGACGGAGACAGAGACAGAGACAGAGACAGAGACAGAGACAGGGACAGAGACAGAGATAGAGACAAAGACGGAGACAAAAACAGAGACAAGTAGGAAGACAAAGACGGAGACAAAGACGGAGACAAAGACTGAGACCAAGACGGAGGCAAAGACGCAGACAAAGACGGAGACAAAGACGGAGGCAAAGACGGAGACAGAGACAGAGGCATAGGCGGAGACAGAGACACAGACAGAGACAGAGACAGAGAGAGACGCACATGAGACAGAGACCGAGACAAAGGCCGGAGACACGGACGGAGACAAAGGCGGAGACAAAGATGGAGACACAGACGGAGGCAAAGGCGGAGACAAAGACGGAGACAAAGACGGAGACAATGACGGAGACGAAGAGGAAGACGACGACGGAGACAAAGACGGAGACAAAGACGGAGACAAATAAGGTGACAAAGACGGAGACAAAGGCGGAGACGAAGAGGAAGACGAGGACGGAGACAAAGACGGAGACACGGACGGAGACAAAGACGGAGGCAAAGACGGAGACAGAGACAGAGGCAGAGGCGGAGACAGAGACACAGACAGAGACAGAGACGAAGACGAAGACGACGACGGAGACAAAGACGGAGACAAAGACGGAGACAGAGACAGAGGCAGAGGCGGAGACAGAGACCGGAACAGAGACAGAGACAGAGATAGGGACAGAGACAGAGACGGAGACAGAGACAGAGACAGACGCAGAGACAGAGACAGAGACAGAGACAGAGATGTAGCCAGAGACCGAGACAGAGGCAGAGACAGAGACAGAGACAGAAACAGAGGCAGAGAGAGAGACACAGACAGAGACAGAGAGAGCGACAGAGCCATAGGGGCAGGAGACAAAGGCGGTGACCCTGGGGCAGGAGACAAAAACGGAGACAAAGTCGGAAACAAAGAGGAAAGCGAAGACGGAGACAAAGACGGACACAAAGACGGAGACAAAGACGGAGACAGAGACCGAGACAGAGACAGAGACAGAGACAGAGACAGAGACAGAGACAGAGACAGAGACAGAGACAGAGACAGACACAGAGGCAGAGACAGGGACAGAGACAGAGACAGAGACAGAGACAGAGACAGAGACAGAGACAGAGACAGAGACAGAGACAGAGACAGAGACAGAGACAGAGACGGAGGCAGAGGCAGAGACAGAGACGGGGACAGAAACAGAGGCAGAGACAGAGACAGGGACAGAGACAGAGACAGAGACAGAGACAGAGCCCGATACAGAGGCAGAGACAGATATAGACACAGACAGAGACAGAGACAGAGACAGAGGCGCATGTGACAAAGACCGAGACAGAGGGGCAGGAGACATGGACGGAGACAAAGACGGAGACAAAGACGTACACAAAGACGGAGACAAAGACGGAGACGAAGACGGAGACAAAGACGGTGACAATGACAGAGACGAAGAGGAGGACGACGACGGAGACAAAGACGGAGACAAAGACAGAGACAAAGACGTAGACAAAGACGGAGACAAAGACGGAGATAAAGGTGGTTACACAGACGGATAGAAATACGGAGACAAAGACAGGCACAAAGACGGAGACAAAGACGAAGACAAAGTTTGAGACAGAGTGTAATACAGAGACAGAGACAGAGACGCAGACAGAGACAGAGGCAGAGACAGAGACAGTGACAGAGACAGAGACAGAGACAGGGCCAGAGACAGAGACAGAGACAGAGACAGAGACAGAGACAGAGACAGAGACAAAGATGGAGACAGAGGCAGAGACAGAGACAGAGACAGAGACAGAGACAGAGACGGAGGCGGAGACAGAGACGGGGACAGAGACAGAGACAGAGACAGAGGCGCATGTTACAAAGACCGAGACAGAGGGGCAGGAGACATGGACGGAGACAAAGACGGAGACAAAGACGTACACAAAGACGGAGACAAAGACGGTGACAAAGACAGGGACGAAGAGGAGGACGACGACGGAGACAAAGACGGAGACAAAGACAGAGACAAGGACGGTGACAAAGACGGAGACAAAGACGGAGGCAAAGACGGAGACAAAGACGGAGACAAAGACGGAGACAAATATGGAGAAAAAGACGGAGACAAAGACGTAGACCAAGACGGAGACAAAGACGGAGACGAAGTCGGTGACAAAGACGGAGACGAATAGGAAGACGAGGACGGAGACGAATAGGAAGACGAGGACGGAAGCAAAGACGGAGACAGAGACAGAGGCGGAGGCGGAGGCAGAGACACAGACGGAGACAGAGACAGAGGCGCATGAGACAAAGACCGAGACAGAAGGGCAGGAGACATGGACGGAGACATAGACGGAGACATAGACGTAGACAAAGAAGGAGACAAAGACGCAGACGAAGTGGAAGACGACGACGGAGACAAAGACGGTGACAAAGACGGAGACAAAGACGGGGACAAGGATGGAGACAAAGACAGAGACAGAGACAGAGACAGAGACAGAGACAGAGACAGAGACAGAGACAGAGACAGAGACAGAGACAGAGACAGAGACAGAGACAGAGACAGAGACAGAGACAGGGACAGAGACAGAGATAGAGACAAAGACGGAGACAAAAACAGAGACAAGTAGGAAGACAAAGACGGAGACAAAGACGGAGACAAAGACTGAGACCAAGACGGAGGCAAAGACGCAGACAAAGACGGAGACAAAGATGGAGACACAGACAGAGACAAATACGGAGACAAAGGCAGAGACAAAGGCGGAGACAGAGACAGAGACAGAGACAGAGACAGAGACAGCGACTGAGGCAGAGACAGAGACAGAGACGGAGACAGAGACAGAGACAGAGACAGAGACAGAGACAGAGACAGAGACAGAGACAGAGACAGAGACAGAGACAGAGACAGAGACAGAGACAGAGACAGAGACAGAGACAGAGACAGAGACAGAGGCAGAGACAGAGACAGAGACAGAGACAGAGACGGAGGCAGAGACAGAGACGGGGACAGAGACAGAGGCAGAGACAGAGACAGGGACAGAGACAGAGGCAGGGACAGGGACAGAGCCCGATACAGAGGCAGAGACAGATATAGACACAGACAGAGACAGAGACAGAGACACAGGTGCATGAGACAAAGACCGAGACAAAGGGGCAGGAGACATGGACGGAGACAAAGACGGTGACAAAGACGTAGACAAAGGCGTAGACAAAGACGGAGACAATGACGCAGACGAAGAGGAAGACGACGACGGAGACAAAGGCGGTGACAAAGACGGAGACAAAGACGGAGACAAAGAGGAGGACGACGACGGAGACAAAGACGGAGACAAAGACAGAGACAAGGACGGTGACAAAGACGGATACAAGGACGGAGACGAAGGGGAAGACGACGACGGAGACAAAGACGGAGAAAAAGACGGAGACAAAGACGTACACAAAGACGGATACAAAGACAAAGACAGAGACAGAGACAGAGACAGCGACAGAGACAGAGGCGCATGAGACAAAGACCGAGACAGAGGGGCAGGAGACATGGACGGAGACATAGACTGAGACATAGACGTAGACAAAGAAGGAGACAAAGACGCAGACGAAGTGGAAGACGACGACGGAGACAAAGACGGTGACAAAGACGCAGACAAAGACGGGGACAAGGATGGAGACAAAGACAGAGATAGAGACAGAGACAGAGACAGAGACAGAGACAGAGACAGAGACAGAGACAGAGACAGCGACAGAGACAGAGACAGAGACAGAGACAGAGACAGAGACAGAGACAGAGACAGAGACAGAGACAGAGACAGAGACAGAGACAGAGACAGAGACGGAGACAGAGACAGAGACAGAGACAGAGACAGAGACAGAGACAGAGACGGAGACAAAGACAGAGACAGAGACAGAGACAGAGACAGAGACAGAAACAGAGACAGAGACGGAGACAAAGACAGAGACGGAGACAGAGACAGAGACAGGGACAGAGACAGAGATAGAGACAAAGACGGAGACAAAAACAGAGACAAGTAGGAAGACAAAGACGGAGACAAAGACGGAGACAAAGACTGAGACCAAGACGGAGGCAAAGACGCAGACAAAGACGGAGACAAAGATGTAGACACAAACAGAGACAAATACGGAGACAAAGGCAGAGACAAAGGCGGAGACAGAGACAGAGACAGAGACAGAGACAGCGACTGAGGCAGAGACAGAGTCTGAGACGGAGACAAAGACAGAGACAGAGACAGAGACAGAGACAGAGACAGAGACAGAGACAGAGACAGAGACAGAGACAGAGACAGAGACAGAGACAGAGACAGAGACAGAGACAGAGACAGAGAAAGAGAAAGAGACAGAGACAGAGACAGAGTACAGAGGCGGAGACAGAGACAGAGACAGAGACAGAGACAGAGACGGAGGCAGAGACAGAGACGGGGACAGAGACAGAGGCAGAGACGGAGACAGGGACAGAGACAGAGACAGGGACAGGGACAGAGCCCGATACAGAGGCAGAGACAGATATAGACACAGACAGAGACAGAGACAGAGACACAGGTGCATGAGACAAAGACCGAGACAAAGGGGCAGGAGGCATGGACGGAGACAAAGACGGTGACAAAGACGTAGACAAAGGCGTAGACAAAGACGGAGACAATGACGCAGACGAAGAGGAAGACGACGACGGAGACAAAGGCGGTGACAAAGACGGAGACAAAGACGGAGACAAAGATGGAGACACAGACGGAGACAAAGACGGACACAAAGACGTAGACCAAGACGGAGACAAAGACGGAGACGAAGTCGGTGACAAAGACGGAGACAAATACGGAGACCAAGAGGGAGAGGACGATGGAGACAAAGACGGTGACAAAGACGGAGACAAAGACGGAGACGGAGACGGAGACAGAGACATAGACACAGACAGAGACAGAGGCGCATGAGACAAAGACCGAGACTGAGGGGCAGGAGACATGGACGGAGACAAAGACGGAGACAAAGACGTAGACAAAGACGGAGACAAAGACGGAGACAAAGACGGTGACAAAGGCGGAGACGAATAGGAAGACGAGGACGGAAGCAAAGACGGAGACAGAGACAGAGGCGGAGGCGGAGGCGGAGGCAGAGACACAGACAGAGACAGAGACAGAGGCGCATGAGACAAAGACCGAGACAGAAGGGCAGGAGACATGGACGGAGACATAGACGGAGACATAGACGTAGACAAAGAAGGAGACAAAGACGCAGACGAAGTGGAAGACGACGACGGAGACAAAGACGGTGACAAAGACGGAGACAAAGACGGGGACAAGGATGGAGACAAAGACAGAGACAGAGACAGGGACAGAGACAGAGATAGAGACAAAGACGGAGACAAAAACAGAGACAAGTAGGAAGACAAAGACGGAGACAAAGACGGAGACAAAGACTGAGACCAAGACGGAGGCAAAGACGCAGACAAAGACGGAGACAAAGATGGAGACACAGACAGAGACAAATACGGAGACAAAGGCAGAGACAAAGGCGGAGACAGAGACAGAGACAGAGACAGAGACAGAGACAGAGACAGCGACTGAGGCAGAGACAGAGACAGAGACGGAGACAAAGGCAGAGACAGAGACAGAGACAGAGACAGAGACAGGGACAGAGACAGAGACAGAGACAGAGACAGAGACGGAGACAGAGACAGAGACAGGGACAGAGACAGAGATAGAGACAAAGACGGAGACAAAAACAGAGACAAGTAGGAAGACAAAGACGGAGACAAAGACGGAGACAAAGACTGAGACCAAGACGGAGGCAAAGACGCAGACAAAGACGGAGACCAAGATGGAGACACAGACAGAGACAAATACGGAGACAAAGGCAGAGACAAAGGCGGAGACAGAGACAGAGACAGAGACAGAGACAGAGACGGCGACTGAGGCAGAGACAGAGACAGAGACGGAGACAAAGACAGAGACAGAGACAGAGACAGAGACAGAGACAGAGACAGAGACAGAGACAGAGACAGAGACAGAGACAGAGACAGAGACAGAGACAGAGACAGAGACAGAGACAGAGACAGAGACAGAGACAGCGACAGAGAAAGAGACAGAGACAGAGACAGAGTACAGAGGCAGAGACAGAGACAGAGACAGAGACAGAGACAGAGACGGAGGCAGAGACAGAGACGGGGACAGAGACAGAGACAGAGGCAGAGACAGAGACAAAGACAGAGATAGAGACAGAGACAGAGACAGAGACAGAGACAGAGACAGAGACAGAGACAGAGACAGAGACAGAGACAGAGACACAGACAGAGACAGAGACAGAGACAGAGACAGAGACAGAGACAGAGACAGAGACAGAGACAGAGACAGGGACAGAGACAGAGATAGAGACAAAGACGGAGACAAAAACAGAGACAAGTAGGAAGACAAAGACGGAGACAAAGACGGAGACAAAGACTGAGACCAAGACGGAGGCAAAGACGCAGACAAAGACGGAGACAAAGATGGAGACACAGACAGAGACAAATACGGAGACAAAGGCAGAGACAAAGGCGGAGACAGAGACAGAGACAGAGACAGAGACAGAGACAGAGACAGCGACTGAGGCAGAGACAGAGACAGAGACGGAGACAAAGACAGAGACAGAGACAGAGACAGAGACAGAGACAGAGACAGAGACAGAGACAGAGACAGAGACAGAGACGGAGACAGAGACAGAGACAGAGACAGAGACAGAGACGGAGACAAAGACAGAGACAGAGACAGAGACAGAGACAGAGACAGAGACAGAGACAGAGACAGAGACAGAGACGGAGACAGAGACAGAGACAGAGACAGAGACAGAGACAGGGACAGAGACAGAGATAGAGACAAAGACGGAGACAAAAACAGAGACAAGTAGGAAGACAAAGACGGAGACGAAGACGGAGACAAAGACTGAGACCAAGACGGAGGCAAAGACGCAGACGAAGACGGAGACAAAGACAGAGACAGAGACAGAGACAGAGACGGAGACAGAGACAGAGACAGAGACAGAGACAGAGACAGAGACAGAGAAAGAGACAGAGACAGAGACAGAGACAGAGACAGAGACGGAGGCAGAGACAGAGACGGGGACAGAGACAGAGGCAGAGACGGAGACAGGGACAGAGACAGAGACAGGGACAGGGACAGAGCCCGATACAGAGGCAGAGACAGATATAGACACAGACAGAGACAGAGACAGAGACACAGGTGCATGAGACAAAGACCGAGACAAAGGGGCAGGAGGCATGGACGGAGACAAAGACGGTGACAAAGACGTAGACAAAGGCGTAGACAAAGACGGAGACAATGACGCAGACGAAGAGGAAGACGACGACGGAGACAAAGGCGGTGACAAAGACGGAGACAAAGACGGAGACAAAGATGGAGACACAGACGGAGACAAAGACGGACACAAAGACGTAGACCAAGACGGAGACAAAGACGGAGACGAAGTCGGTGACAAAGACGGAGACGGAGACGGAGACAGAGACAGAGACAGAGACAGAGACAGAGAAAGAGACAGAGACAGAGACAGAGTACAGAGGCGGAGACAGAGACAGAGACAGAGACAGAGACAGAGACAGCGACTGAGGCAGAGACAGAGTCTGAGACGGAGACAAAGACAGAGACAGAGACAGAGACAGAGACAGAGACAGAGACAGAGACAGAGACAGAGACAGAGACAGAGACAGAGACAGAGACAGAGACAGAGACAGAGACAGAGACAGAGACAGAGACAGAGACAGAGACAGAGACAGAGACAGAGACAGAGACAGAGACAGAGACAGAGTACAGAGGCGGAGACAGAGACAGAGACAGAGACAGAGACAGAGACGGAGGCAGAGACAGAGACGGGGACAGAGACAGAGGCAGAGACGGAGACAGGGACAGAGACAGAGACAGGGACAGGGACAGAGCCCGATACAGAGGCAGAGACAGATATAGACACAGACAGAGACAGAGACAGAGACACAGGTGCATGAGACAAAGACCGAGACAAAGGGGCAGGAGGCATGGACGGAGACAAAGACGGTGACAAAGACGTAGACAAAGGCGTAGACAAAGACGGAGACAATGACGCAGACGAAGAGGAAGACGACGACGGAGACAAAGGCGGTGACAAAGACGGAGACAAAGACGGAGACAAAGATGGAGACACAGACGGAGACAAAGACGGACACAAAGACGTAGACCAAGACGGAGACAAAGACGGAGACGAAGTCGGTGACAAAGACGGAGACAAATACGGAGACCAAGAGGGAGAGGACGATGGAGACAAAGACGGTGACAAAGACGGAGACAAAGACGGAGACGGAGACGGAGACAGAGACATAGACACAGACAGAGACAGAGGCGCATGAGACAAAGACCGAGACTGAGGGGCAGGAGACATGGACGGAGACAAAGACGGAGACAAAGACGTAGACAAAGACGGAGACAAACACGGAGACGAGGAGGAAGACGACGACGGAGACAAAGACGGACACAAAGGCGGAGACAAAGATAGAGACACAGACGGAGACAAATACGGAGACAAAGACGGAGGCAAAGACGGAGAAAAAGACGGAGACAAATGTGGAGACACAGACGGAGACAAACACGGAAACAAAGACGGAGGCAAAGACAGAGACAAAGATGGAGACAAAGACAAAGACAGAGACAGAGGCAGAGGCGGAGACAGAGACGGGAACAGAGACAGAGACAGAGACAGAGATAGGGAGAGAGAGAGAGACAGAGACAGAGACAGAGAGAGAGACAGAGACAAAGACGGAGACAGAGACAAAGACGGAGACAGAGGCAGAGGCGGAGACAGTGGCGGGAACAGAGACAGAGACAGAGATAGGGACAGAGACAGAGGCAGAGACAGAGACAGAGGCAGAGACAGAGACACAGACACAGAGGCAGAGACAGAGACAGAGACAGAGACAGAGACAGAGACAGAGGCAGATACAGAGATAGATACAGAGACGGAGACAGAGACACAGACAGAGACAGAGAGAGCGACAGAAACATAGGGGCAGGAGACAAACGCGGTGACCCTGGGGCAGGAGACAAAGACGGAGACAAAGTCGGAAACAAAGAGGAAAGCGAAGACGGATACAAAGACGGAGACAAAGACGGACACAAAGACGGAGACAGAGACCGAGACAGAGACAGAGACAGAGACAGAGACAGAGACAGAGACAGAGACAGAGACAGAGACGGAGACAGAGATAGAGACAGAGACAGAGACAGAGACAGAGACAGAGGCAGAGACAGAGACAGAGTCAAAGACAGAGACAGACACAGACACAGAGACAGAGACAGGGACAGGGACAGGGACAGAGACAGAGGGAAAGGGAGAGACGGAGACAGAGGGGCAGGAGACAAAGACGGAGACATTGACAGAGACAAAGACGAAGACAAAGGCGGACACAGATACCGATACAGAGGCAGAGGCAGAGGCAGAGACACAGACAGAGACAGAGACATAGACAGAGACAGAGGCAGAGGCATATGAGACAAAGACCGAGACAGAGGGGCAGGAGACATGGACGGAGACAAAGACGCAGGCGAAGTGGAAGACGACGACGGAGACAAAGACGGTGACAAAGACGGCGACAAAGTCGGAGATAAGGATGGAGACAAAGACAGAGACAGAGGCAGAGACGGAGACAGAGACGGGAACAGAGACAGGGACAGAGATAGGGACAGAGACAGAGGCTGAGACAGAGACAGAGACAGAGACAGAGACAGAGACAGAGACAGAGACAGAGACAGAGACAGAGACAGAGACAGAGACAGAGACAGAGACAGAGACAGAGACAGAGACAGAGACAGAGACAGAGACAGAGACAGAGATAGAGACAGAGACAGAGACAGAGACAGAGACAGGGACAGAGACAGAGACAGAGACAGAGATAGAGACAAAGACGGTGAAAAAGACGGAGGCAAAGACGGAGACAAAGACGTAGACAAAGACGAGGACAAAGACGGAGACAGAGTGTAATACAGAGACAAAGACAGAGACACAGACAGAGACAGAGACAGAGATGTAGCCAGAGACCGAGACAGAGGCAGAGACAGAGACAGAGACAGAAACAGAGGCAGAGACAGAGACACAGACAGAGACAGAGAGAGCGACAGAACCATAGGGGCAGGAGACAAAGGCGGTCACCCTGGGGCAGGAGACAAAGACGGAGACAAAGTCGGAAACAAACAGGAAAGCGAAGACGGAGACAAAGACGGACACAAAGACGGAGACAAAGACGGAGACAAAGGCGGTGACAAAGACGGAGACAAAGGCGGAGACGAAGAGGAAGACGAGGACGGAGACAAAGACGTAGACAAAGACGGAGGCAAAGACGGAGACAAAGACGGAGACAAATATGGAGACACAGACGGAGACAAATACAGAGACGAAGACGGTCGCAAAGATGGATACACAGACGGATACAAATACGGAGACAAAGACATGCACAAAGACGGAGACAGAGACGAGGACAAAGACGGAGACAGAGTGTAATACAGAGACAAAGACAGAGACACAGACAGAGACAGAGACAGAGACAGAGACAGAGACAGGGACGGAGACGGAGACAGAGACGGGGACAGAGACAGAGGCAGAGACAGAGACAGAGACAGGGACAGAGACAGAGACAGAGACAGGGACAGGGACAGAGCCCGATACAGAGGCAGAGACAGAGACATAGACACAGACAGAGACAGAGGCGCATGAGACAAAGACCGAGTCTGAGGGGCAGGAGACATGGACGGAGACAAAGACGGAGACAAAGACGTACACAAAGACGGAGACAAAGACGGAGACAAAGACGGTGACAAAGACAGGAGACGAAGAGGAGGACGACGACGGAGACAAAGACGGACACAAAGACAGAGACAAAGACGTAGACAAAGACGGAGACATGGACGGAGACAAAGACGGAGACAAAGACGGAGACAAAGGCGGTGAAAAAGACGGAGACAAAGTCGGAGACGAAGAGGAAGACGAGGACGGAGACAAAGACGGTGACACGGACGGAGACAAAGACGGAGGCAAAGACGGAGACAGAGACAGAGGCATAGGCGGAGACAGAGACACAGACAGAGACAGAGACAGAGAGAGACGCGCATGAGACAGAGACCGAGACAAAGGCCGGAGACACGGACGGAGACAAAGACGGAGACAAAGGCGGAGACAAAGATAGAGACACAGACGGAGGCAAAGACGGAGACAAAGACGGAGACAAAGACGGAGACGAGGAGGAAGACGACGACGGAGACAAAGACGGACACAAAGGCGGAGACAAAGATAGAGACACAGACGGAGACAAATACGGAGACAAAGACGGAGGCAAAGACGGAGAAAAAGACGGAGACAAATGTGGAGACACAGACGGAGACAAACACGGAAACAAAGACGGAGGCAAAGACGGAGACAAAGATGGAGACAAAGACAGAGACAGAGACAGAGGCAGAGGCGGAGACAGAGACGGGAACAGAGACAGAGACAGAGACAGAGATAGGGACAGAGAGAGAGACAGAGACAGAGACAGAGAGAGAGACAGAGAGAGAGACGGAGACAGAGACAAAGACGGAGACAGAGGCAGAGGCGGAGACAGTGGCGGGAACAGAGACAGAGACAGAGATAGGGACAGAGACAGAGGCAGAGACAGAGACAGAGGCAGAGACAGAGACAGAGACACAGAGGCAGAGACAGAGACAGAGGCAGAGACAGAGACAAAGATGGAGACAGAGGCAGAGACAGAGACAGAGACAGAGACAGAGACGGAGGCGGAGACAGAGACGGGGACAGAGACAGAGACAGAGACAGAGGCGCATGTTACAAAGACCGAGACAGAGGGGCAGGAGACATGGACGGAGACAAAGACGGAGACAAAGACGTACACAAAGACGGAGACAAAGACGGTGACAAAGACAGAGACGAAGAGGAGGACGACGACGGAGACAAAGACGGAGACAAAGACAGAGACAAGGACGGTGACAAAGACGGAGACAAAGACGGAGGCAAAGACGGAGACAAAGACGGAGACAAAGACGGAGACAAATATGGAGACAAAGACGGAGACAAATACGTAGACCAAGACGGAGACAAAGACGGAGACGAAGTCGGTGACAAAGACGGAGACAAATACGGAGACGAAGAGGAAGACGACGATGGAGACAAAGACGGTGACAAAGACGGAGACAAAGACGGAGACAGAGACGGAGACAGAGACAGAGACAGAGGCAGAGACAGAGACAGAGACAGAGACAGAGACAGAGACAGAGACAGAGACTGAGACAGAGACAGAGACAGAGACAGAGATAGAGACAGAGACAGAAACAGAGACAGAGACAGAGACAGAGACAGTGACAGATGCAGAGACAGAGACAGAGACAGAGACAGAGACAGAGACAGAGATGGAGACAGAGACAGAGACAGAGACAGAGACGGAGACGTAGACGGAGACGGAGACAGAGACAGAGGCAGAGACATAGACACAGACAGAGACAGAGATAGAGACAAAGACGGAGACAAAAACAGAGACAAGTAGGAAGACAAAGACGGAGACAAAGACGGAGACAAAGACTGAGACCAAGACGGAGGCAAAGACGCAGACAAAGACGGAGACAAAGATGTAGACACAAACAGAGACAAATACGGAGACAAAGGCAGAGACAAAGGCGGAGACAGAGACAGAGACAGAGACAGAGACAGCGACTGAGGCAGAGACAGAGTCTGAGACGGAGACAAAGACAGAGACAGAGACAGAGACAGAGACAGAGACAGAGACAGAGACAGAGACAGAGACAGAGACAGAGACAGAGACAGAGACAGAGACAGAGACAGAGACAGAGACAGAGACAGAGACAGAGACAGAGACAGAGACAGAGACAGAGACGGAGACAGAGACAGAGACAGAGACAGAGACAGAGACAGAGACAGAGAAAGAGACAGAGACAGAGACAGAGTACAGAGGCGGAGACGGGGACAGAGACAGAGGCAGAGACAGAGACAGGGACAGAGACAGAGGCAGGGACAGGGACAGAGCCCGATACAGAGGCAGAGACAGATATAGACACAGACAGAGACAGAGACAGAGACACAGGTGCATGAGACAAAGACCGAGACAAAGGGGCAGGAGACATGGACGGAGACAAAGACGGTGACAAAAACGTAGACAAAGGCGTAGACAAAGACGGAGACAATGACGCAGACGAAGAGGAAGACGACGACGGAGACAAAGGCGGTGACAAAGACGGAGACAAAGACGGAGACAAAGAGGAGGACGACGACGGAGACAAAGACGGAGACAAAGACAGAGACAAGGACGGTGACAAAGACGGATACAAGGACGGAGACGAAGGGGAAGACGACGACGGAGACAAAGACGGAGACAAAGACGGAGACAAAGACGTACACAAAGACGGATACAAAGACAAAGACAGAGACAGAGACAGAGACAGCGACAGAGACAGAGGCGCATGAGACAAAGACCGAGACAGAGGGGCAGGAGACATGGACGGAGACATAGACGGAGACATAGACGTAGACAAAGAAGGAGACAAAGACGCAGACGAAGTGGAAGACGACGACGGAGACAAAGACGGTGACAAAGACGGAGACAAAGACGGGGACAAGGATGGAGACAAAGACAGAGATAGAGACAGAGACAGAGACAGAGACAGAGACAGAGACAGAGACAGAGACAGAGACAGAGACAGAGACAGAGACAGAGACAGAGACAGAGACAGAGACAGAGACAGAGACAGAGACAGAGACAGAGACAGAGACAGAGACAGGGACAGAGACAGAGATAGAGACAAAGACGGAGACAAAAACAGAGACAAGTAGGAAGACAAAGACGGAGACAAAGACGGAGACAAAGACTGAGACCAAGACGGAGGCAAAGACGCAGACAAAGACGGAGACAAAGACGGAGGCAAAGACGGAGACAGAGACAGAGGCATAGGCGGAGACAGAGACACAGACAGAGACAGAGACAGAGAGAGACGCACATGAGACAGAGACCGAGACAAAGGCCGGAGACACGGACGGAGACAAAGGCGGAGACAAAGATGGAGACACAGACGGAGGCAAAGGCGGAGACAAAGACGGAGACAAAGACGGAGACAATGACGGAGACGAAGAGGAAGACGACGACGGAGACAAAGACGGAGACAAAGACGGAGACAAATAAGGTGACAAAGACGGAGACAAAGGCGGAGACGAAGAGGAAGACGAGGACGGAGACAAAGACGGAGACACGGACGGAGACAAAGACGGAGGCAAAGACGGAGACAGAGACAGAGGCAGAGGCGGAGACAGAGACACAGACAGAGACAGAGACGAAGACGAAGACGACGACGGAGACAAAGACGGAGACAAAGACGGAGACAGAGACAGAGGCAGAGGCGGAGACAGAGACCGGAACAGAGACAGAGACAGAGATAGGGACAGAGACAGAGACGGAGACAGAGACAGAGACAGAGGCAGAGACAGAGACAGAGACAGAGACAGAGATGTAGCCAGAGACCGAGACAGAGGCAGAGACAGAGACAGAGACAGAAACAGAGGCAGAGACAGAGACACAGACAGAGACAGAGAGAGCGACAGAGCCATAGGGGCAGGAGACAAAGGCGGTGACCCTGGGGCAGGAGACAAAAACGGAGACAAAGTCGGAAACAAAGAGGAAAGCGAAGACGGAGACAAAGACGGACACGAAGACGGAGACAAAGACGGAGACAGAGACCGAGACAGAGACAGAGACAGAGACAGAGACAGAGACAGAGACAGAGACAGACACAGAGGCAGAGACAGGGACAGAGACAGAGACAGAGACAGAGACAGAGACAGAGACAGAGACAGAGACAGAGACAGAGACAGAGACAGAGACAGAGACAGAGACAGAGACAGAGACGGAGGCAGAGACAGAGACGGGGACAGAAACAGAGGCAGAGACAGAGACAGGGACAGAGACAGAGACAGAGACAGAGACAGAGCCCGATACAGAGGCAGAGACAGATATAGACACAGACAGAGACAGAGACAGAGACAGAGGCGCATGTGACAAAGACCGAGACAGAGGGGCAGGAGACATGGACGGAGACAAAGACGGAGACAAAGACGTACACAAAGACGGAGACAAAGACGGAGACGAAGACGGAGACAAAGACGGTGACAATGACAGAGACGAAGAGGAGGACGACGACGGAGACAAAGACGGAGACAAAGACAGAGACAAAGACGTAGACAAAGACGGAGACAAAGACGGAGACAAAGGTGGTTACACAGACGGATAGAAATACGGAGACAAAGACAGGCACAAAGACGGAGACAAAGACGAAGACAAAGTTTGAGACAGAGTGTAAAACAGAGACAGAGACAGAGACGCAGACAGAGACAGAGGCAGAGACAGAAACACAGGTGCATGAGACAAAGACCGAGACAAAGGGCCAGGAGACATGGACGGAGACAAAGACGGTGTCAAAGACGGAGACAAGGACGGAGACAGAGATGGAGACAAAGACAGAGACAAGGACGGAGACAGAGACAGAGACAGAGACAGAGACAGAGACAGAGACAGAGACAGGGACAGAGACAGAGACAGAGACCGAGACAGAGACAGAGACAGAGACAGTGACAGAGACAGAGACAGAGACAGGGCCAGAGACAGAGACAGAGACAGAGACAGAGACAGAGACAGAGACAGAGACAAAGATGGAGACAGAGGCAGAGACAGAGACAGAGACAGAGACAGAGACGGAGGCGGAGACAGAGACGGGGACAGAGACAGAGACAGAGACAGAGGCGCATGTTACAAAGACCGAGACAGAGGGGCAGGAGACATGGACGGAGACAAAGACGGAGACAAAGACGTACACAAAGACGGAGACAAAGTCGGTGACAAAGACAGGGACGAAGAGGAGGACGACGACGGAGACAAAGACGGAGACAAAGACAGAGACAAGGACGGTGACAAAGACGGAGACAAAGACGGAGGCAAAGACGGAGACAAAGACGGAGACAAAGACGGAGACAAATATGGAGACAAAGACGGAGACAAAGACGTAGACCAAGACGGAGACAAAGACGGAGACGAAGTCGGTGACAAAGACGGAGACAAATACGGAGACGAAGAGGAAGACGACGATGGAGACAAAGACGGTGACAAAGACGGAGACAAAGACGGAGACAGAGACGGAGACAGAGACAGAGACATAGACACAGACAGAGACAGAGGCGCATGAGACAAAGACCGAGACTGAGGGGCAGGAGACATGGACCGAGACAAAGACGGAGACAAAGACGTAGACAAAGACGGAGACAAAGACGGAGACAAAGACGGTGACAAAGACGGAGACAAAGGCGGAGACGAATAGGAAGACGAGGACGGAAGCAAAGACGGAGACAGAGACAGATGCGGAGGCGGAGTTAGAGACACAGACGGAGACAGAGACAGAGGCGCATGAGACAAAGACCGAGACAGAAGGGCAGGAGACATGGACGGAGACATAGACGGAGACATAGACGTAGACAAAGAAGGAGACAAAGACGCAGACGAAGTGGAAGACGACGACGGAGACAAAGACGGTGACAAAGACGGAGACAAAGACGGGGACAAGGATGGAGACAAAGACAGAGACAGAGACAGAGACAGAGACAGAGACAGAGACAGAGACAGAGACAGAGACAGAGACAGGGACCGAGACAGAGATAGAGACAAAGACGGAGACAAAAACAGAGACAAGTAGGAAGACAAAGACGGACACAAAGACGGAGACAAAGACTGAGACCAAGACGGAGGCAAAGACGCAGACAAAGACGGAGACAAAGATGGAGACACAGACAGAGACAAATACGGAGACAAAGGCAGAGACAAAGGCGGAGACAGAGACAGAGACAGAGACAGAGACAGAGACAGAGACAGCGACTGAGGCAGAGACAGAGACAGAGACGGAGACAAAGGCAGAGACAGAGACAGAGACAGAGACAGAGACAGAGACAGAGACAGAGACAGAGACAGAGACAGAGACAGAGACAGAGACAGAGACAGAGACAGGGACAGAGACAGAGATAGAGACAAAGACGGAGACAAAAACAGAGACAAGTAGGAAGACAAAGACGGAGACAAAGACGGAGACAAAGACTGAGACCAAGACGGAGGCAAAGACGCAGACAAAGACGGAGACAAAGATGGAGACACAGACAGAGACAAATACGGAGACAAAGGCAGAGACAAAGGCGGAGACAGAGACAGAGACAGAGACAGAGACAGAGACAGCGACTGAGGCAGAGACAGAGACAGAGACGGAGACAGAGACAGAGACAGAGACAGAGACAGAGACAGAGACAGAGACAGAGACAGAGACAGAGACAGAGACAGAGACAGAGACAGAGACAGAGACAGAGACAGAGACAGAGACAGAGACAGAGACAGAGACAGAGACAGAGACAGAGACGGAGGCAGAGACAGAGACGGGGACAGAGACAGAGGCAGAGACAGAGACAGGGACAGAGACAGAGGCAGGGACAAGGACAGAGCCCGATACAGAGGCAGAGACAGATATAGACACAGACAGAGACAGAGACAGAGACACAGGTGCATGAGACAAAGACCGAGACAAAGGGGCAGGAGACATGGACGGAGACAAAGACGGTGACAAAGACGTAGACAAAGGCGTAGACAAAGACGGAGACAATGACGCAGACGAAGAGGAAGACGACGACGGAGACAAAGGCGGTGACAAAGACGGAGACAAAGACGGAGACAAAGAGGAGGACGACGACGGAGACAAAGACGGAGACAAAGACAGAGACAAGGACGGTGACAAAGACGGATACAAGGACGGAGACGAAGGGGAAGACGACGACGGAGACAAAGACGGAGACAAAGACGTACACAAAGACGGATACAAAGACAAAGACAGAGACAGAGACAGAGACAGAGACAGCGACAGAGACAGAGGCGCATGAGACAAAGACCGAGACAGAGGGGCAGGAGACATGGACGGAGACATAGACGGAGACATAGACGTAGACAAAGAAGGAGACAAAGACGCAGACGAAGTGGAAGACGACGACGGAGACAAAGACGGTGACAAAGACGGAGACAAAGACGGGGACAAGGATGGAGACAAAGACAGAGATAGAGACAGAGACAGAGACAGAGACAGAGACAGAGACAGAGACAGCGACAGAGACAGAGACAGAGACAGAGACAGAGACAGAGACAGAGACAGAGACAGAGACAGAGACAGGGACAGAGACAGAGATAGAGACAAAGACGGAGACAAAAACAGAGACAAGTAGGAAGACAAAGACGGAGACAAAGACGGAGACAAAGACTGAGACCAAGACGGAGGCAAAGACGCAGACAAAGACGGAGACAAAGATGGAGACACAGACAGAGACAAATACGGAGACAAAGGCAGAGACAAAGGCGGAGACAGAGACAGAGACAGAGACAGAGACAGAGACAGCGACTGAGGCAGAGACAGAGACAGAGACGGAGACAAAGACAGAGACAGAGACAGAGACAGAGACAGAGACAGAGACAGAGACAGAGACAGAGACAGAGACAGAGACAGAGACGGAGACAGAGACAGAGACAGAGACAGAGACAGAGACAGAGATAGAGACAAAGACGGAGACAAAAACAGAGACAAGTAGGAAGACAAAGACGGAGACAAAGACGGAGACAAAGACTGAGACCAAGACGGAGGCAAAGACGCAGACAAAGACGGAGACAAAGATGTAGACACAAACAGAGACAAATACGGAGACAAAGGCAGAGACAAAGGCGGAGACAGAGACAGAGACAGAGACAGAGACAGAGACAGCGACTGAGGCAGAGACAGAGTCTGAGACGGAGACAAAGACAGAGACAGAGACAGAGACAGAGACAGAGACAGAGACAGAGACAGAGACAGAGACAGAGACAGAGACAGAGACAGAGACAGAGACAGAGACAGAGACAGAGACAGAGACAGAGACAGAGACAGAGACAGAGACAGAGACAGAGACAGAGACAGAGACAGAGACAGAGACGGAGACAGAGACAGAGACAGAGACAGAGACAGAGACAGAGACAGAGAAAGAGAAAGAGACAGAGACAGAGACAGAGTACAGAGGCGGAGACAGAGACAGAGACAGAGACAGAGACAGAGACGGAGGCAGAGACAGAGACGGGGACAGAGACAGAGGCAGAGACGGAGACAGGGACAGAGACAGAGACAGGGACAGAGCCCGATACAGAGGCAGAGACAGATATAGACACAGACAGAGACAGAGACAGAGACACAGGTGCATGAGACAAAGACCGAGACAAAGGGGCAGGAGACATGGACGGAGACAAAGACGGTGACAAAGACGTAGACAAAGGCGTAGACAAAGACGGAGACAATGACGCAGACGAAGAGGAAGACGACGACGGAGACAAAGGCGGTGACAAAGACGGAGACAAAGACGGAGACAAAGAGGAGGACGACGACGGAGACAAAGACGGAGACAAAGACAGAGACAAGGACGGTGACAAAGACGGATACAAGGACGGAGACGAAGGGGAAGACGACGACGGAGACAAAGACGGAGACAAAGACGTACACAAAGACGGATACAAAGACAAAGACAGAGACAGAGACAGAGACAGAGACAGCGACAGAGACAGAGGCGCATGAGACAAAGACCGAGACAGAGGGGCAGGAGACATGGACGGAGACATAGACGGAGACATAGACGTAGACAAAGAAGGAGACAAAGACGCAGACGAAGTGGAAGACGACGACGGAGACAAAGACGGTGACAAAGACGGAGACAAAGACGGGGACAAGGATGGAGACAAAGACAGAGATAGAGACAGAGACAGAGACAGAGACAGAGACAGAGACAGAGACAGCGACAGAGACAGAGACAGAGACAGAGACAGAGACAGAGACAGAGACAGAGACAGAGACAGAGACAGGGACAGAGACAGAGATAGAGACAAAGACGGAGACAAAAACAGAGACAAGTAGGAAGACAAAGACGGAGACAAAGACGGAGACAAAGACTGAGACCAAGACGGAGGCAAAGACGCAGACAAAGACGGAGACAAAGATGGAGACACAGACAGAGACAAATACGGAGACAAAGGCAGAGACAAAGGCGGAGACAGAGACAGAGACAGAGACAGAGACAGAGACAGCGACTGAGGCAGAGACAGAGACAGAGACGGAGACAAAGACAGAGACAGAGACAGAGACAGAGACAGAGACAGAGACAGAGACAGAGACAGAGACAGAGACAGAGACGGAGACAGAGACAGAGACAGAGACAGAGACAGAGACAGAGATAGAGACAAAGACGGAGACAAAAACAGAGACAAGTAGGAAGACAAAGACGGAGACAAAGACGGAGACAAAGACTGAGACCAAGACGGAGGCAAAGACGCAGACAAAGACGGAGACAAAGATGTAGACACAAACAGAGACAAATACGGAGACAAAGGCAGAGACAAAGGCGGAGACAGAGACAGAGACAGAGACAGAGACAGAGACAGCGACTGAGGCAGAGACAGAGTCTGAGACGGAGACAAAGACAGAGACAGAGACAGAGACAGAGACAGAGACAGAGACAGAGACAGAGACAGAGACAGAGACAGAGACAGAGACAGAGACAGAGACAGAGACAGAGACAGAGACAGAGACAGAGACAGAGACAGAGACAGAGACAGAGACAGAGACAGAGACAGAGACAGAGACAGAGACAGAGACAGAGACGGAGACAGAGACAGAGACAGAGACAGAGACAGAGACAGAGACAGAGAAAGAGAAAGAGACAGAGACAGAGACAGAGTACAGAGGCGGAGACAGAGACAGAGACAGAGACAGAGACAGAGACGGAGGCAGAGACAGAGACGGGGACAGAGACAGAGGCAGAGACGGAGACAGGGACAGAGACAGAGACAGGGACAGGGACAGAGCCCGATACAGAGGCAGAGACAGATATAGACACAGACAGAGACAGAGACAGAGACACAGGTGCATGAGACAAAGACCGAGACAAAGGGGCAGGAGGCATGGACGGAGACAAAGACGGTGACAAAGACGTAGACAAAGGCGTAGACAAAGACGGAGACAATGACGCAGACGAAGAGGAAGACGACGACGGAGACAAAGGCGGTGACAAAGACGGAGACAAAGACGGAGACAAAGATGGAGACACAGACGGAGACAAAGACGGACACAAAGACGTAGACCAAGACGGAGACAAAGACGGAGACGAAGTCGGTGACAAAGACGGAGACAAATACGGAGACCAAGAGGGAGAGGACGATGGAGACAAAGACGGTGACAAAGACGGAGACAAAGACGGAGACGGAGACGGAGACAGAGACATAGACACAGACAGAGACAGAGGCGCATGAGACAAAGACCGAGACTGAGGGGCAGGAGACATGGACGGAGACAAAGACGGAGACAAAGACGTAGACAAAGACGGAGACAAAGACGGAGACAAAGACGGTGACAAAGGCGGAGACGAATAGGAAGACGAGGACGGAAGCAAAGACGGAGACAGAGACAGAGGCGGAGGCGGAGGCAGAGACACAGACAGAGACAGAGACAGAGGCGCATGAGACAAAGACCGAGACAGAAGGGCAGGAGACATGGACGGAGACATAGACGGAGACATAGACGTAGACAAAGAAGGAGACAAAGACGCAGACGAAGTGGAAGACGACGACGGAGACAAAGACGGTGACAAAGACGGAGACAAAGACGGGGACAAGGATGGAGACAAAGACAGAGACAGAGACACAGACAGAGACAGAGACAGAGACAGAGACAGAGACAGGGACAGAGACAGAGATAGAGACAAAGACGGAGACAAAAACAGAGACAAGTAGGAAGACAAAGACGGAGACAAAGACGGAGACAAAGACTGAGACCAAGACGGAGGCAAAGACGCAGACAAAGACGGAGACAAAGATGGAGACACAGACAGAGACAAATACGGAGACAAAGGCAGAGACAAAGGCGGAGACAGAGACAGAGACAGAGACAGAGACAGAGACAGAGACAGCGACTGAGGCAGAGACAGAGACAGAGACGGAGACAAAGGCAGAGACAGAGACAGAGACAGAGACAGAGACAGGGACAGAGACAGAGACAGAGACAGGGACAGAGACAGAGGCAGGGACAGGGACAGAGCCCGATACAGAGGCAGAGACAGATATAGACACAGACAGAGACAGAGACAGAGACACAGGTGCATGAGACAAAGACCGAGACAAAGGGGCAGGAGACATGGACGGAGACAAAGACGGTGACAAAGACGTAGACAAAGGCGTAGACAAAGACGGAGACAATGACGCAGACGAAGAGGAAGACGACGACGGAGACAAAGGCGGTGACAAAGACGGAGACAAAGACGGAGACAAAGAGGAGGACGACGACGGAGACAAAGAC